>CALNXK010000021.1:1050000-1152500 GCA_942486035.1 Porites lobata | reverse complement strand
ACTTGAGATAAAAATAACAAAATTCAATCTAAACTTCCATTTCCACGCTTGACTTCTTTGTCTTACTACAACGAGCTAAAATTAATAAATTTTCCCTACCATCAAAAGGTATAAAAAAATTCATGACTAAAAGTCTTATAACAATTCTTGTCTAAACGGTAACTCGAGTCAAATAATACACATCTTGGCATTCAAATTGTCTTGTTTGTCTCTAATGCAAATACTGTCAACGTTTCACTTCAGATAACATTAAGCTTCCACGAAAAATCAAGCAGTAATGCCGTTTGTCAGAACAAGGATTTCACCACTCGCAGTTCCATGTCGTTCTACGTTGTTAGCCCGGAGAAAATGTTTAATTTTTCCATCCACCGCGCTGACTGAGCACGGCACTTTACCACCAACTCTCCCTAGGTAGAGCGACCCAAGAGAACTACTTAAACCAACAATCACAGCGTTAGGAGGCACGGGATCACCAATTTTAACTCGATATAGTTGATGGCCAGTATTTTTCAGGATATCACCAGATGTGTCAGCAGTCCCGACACTTCTATTCCACTTGCTGCACTTATTATTTGCGGTAATAGACACACCACATACCTCGCCATACTTCGTCCGACCAAAATACTCTGTTTCCAAACCGCTGGATGCTTTAATGATATTTCGCGGAACGGGATCACCCCTTTGTGCTCCAATCCAAACTGGCTCAGGGTTAACTTGTCTAAAACTAAAACTAGTTTTACGTACCGACACAAAATGACTTCTGACAAACAGGCATCCAAATCTGAGGAAATCGATTTCTTCATCCATAGCCCACAATTCTGACCGGGCATACAAAGAAGCGTACAGGATGCGGGTTACACCTCTACCGCTACAAGCCACAGCTGAAAAAGACAGCGTCTCGCCATAAGGAATCAACTTAAAACCATATCGTACTAAGAATGTCTGTATGTAGGATTCATCCGTGCTGCCCTTTCTCACCAGCTTGTGTAATTCTTGATGAAACGTTGGGTTTATAGAAGAAATTTCTTGAGACTTCAACCTCACATAGACAACTTCTTTGGAATTATTGGTTACGTAAACGTCGTACATTGTTATCTGCACTATCCTGGAAAGAAAGACAACTTACGAGTCAATTTTTCTCATAGTACTCTAATTTCATTACAAAACCAAGATTCCGGCAATATAACACTGATTAAATTTTCAATTTAAATAAGCTACTACTATTTATAAAATAACTAAGATAGTACGCGCGCTCTGATTGGCCGAGAGAAGTGTTTGCATGAGAGTATGTAAACATGGTTGTGGCGTCAAGTTCTTTGGCTTTTCGCGCGCTAATCACGCAAGCACGAATTTGAAAAAGTTTTCGAGTTCAAAACTCGACAAGTTTACTTTATTTACCCATTCCTTCGTCGGCTGAAACATGGAAAATCGTTTCAAAGAAGGTGAGTCAATTTTTCTTTGCTTAAGCCGGCATTCTGAGCGAGAAAAATCCGTATTTTGCAAAGCATCTTTTTGCAAAACAAGAACTGATTACGCATGCAAGACTTCGTGGACAAGATTTTGCGACTGGTAAGAATTTCTCTTTTAATCAGTGCCATACATAAAGTTTTGCGTTTTTTCTCGTGAAAGTTATTTCATAAAAGCAATAGAAAACTTTTTCCTGTGTTTGCATAGCCTGATATAAACACTCGAGGTGTTGGGAGAATTCTCGACGGTTATGCAAACCCTCGACTTCGTCTCGGGTTTGCATAACTGTCTCGAATTCTCCCAACCCCTCTCGTGTTTATATCAGGTTATGCAAACAATATACACTACAAACGTTGAGTGCGAATAAATAACAAATACAAATTCAAAGTTATCTATAAATTTTTTCGTGTGCGCTTACCTTAGAATCCAATACCTTTTTTATTCACTGTGACTACGTCGCTCCTCATCGTAAGAATTAATGAAAGATGCAAACGCTGCACCGGCAACGACAGACAGCACCCAGGACTCCATCGGTTTTATCAACCATGCGGAAGGAAGAAACAAAGGGCTCTGGAAACGAGTCTTTTTGTTCCCAAAGCTCATCAATTGCCGCAGGAGAACAACTTGAAAAGCAAAATGTGATTCTGAAGTAATAGCGATGGATTATTCTCCAACATGCCCAATAAGCATGCAATTTAGTAGTGGAGAGAACTGTTCGTAATCTTGCACCTCAGAATTTGCCGAATTGCAGTTCATTTCATGAATGATTAGAATCAGCTCCCACTTTTCATGCCCGACATAAGTTTTAGTGGTCGGACGTTATCTTAAACAACAATGGGAAGGAGAGAAAGGAAGGTCAAACTGCCTTAAAAGATTTATCAAAGAGAACAAGACAAAGATAATTTAGCGCAATGAAGATAGTATTCCGGTATTATCCACATAACGCTGAAAATGTAATCATAATGATCGTAACTCGAATTTACCAACTTAACAGACCAGCCTGTTAAAGGGAACCTCCACTCTTACTACAGAATAAGTTTAAATCGAATAAAATTATGTTGATAAACAAATTTGTTTGAAATTTGTCTTTAAAAAAGTGTTTATATCAGGAAAAGTGAATTTTAAAATCGCTTATTTTCACTTTCAAATTTCGCGGGCGCCGCCATCTTGAATAATTGTGACGCGTTATGGTTGCTCTATTGTTCTGACACAAAGAGCTTTTGTTTAATAACAATAGGGCAACCATTACACGTCACAATTATTCAAGATGGCGACGCCCGCAAAATTTGAAAACAAAAATAGGCGAATCTAAAAGTTATTTCTTTCGGATACAAACGCTTTCTTTAAAATTATTTTAGATTGACTTGACTGTAACAGTTATTTCCTGTGATTTAAAGTTATCTTTTTGTTGAAGTGGAGGTTCCCTTTAACAGACTAAGGATCACTACCGACCTGAATCGCATCAAACTGAGACTATTTATAGCGGGATATTCAAAAAGACAAAAAGAAGGGAAAAGAAAGTAGGTAAAACAGTGAGGAAGATTAGAACTGAAAAAAATAAATTGCCTGTATGGGACTTTTCACGAAGCATAGATGAATGCAGTGCCCAAAAGCCCAGCTTTTTTATTCCGAACGCAAAGCGAACGATAGTCTAAGAAAAAAAAACGGTTAAACGACTGATTCTCTCGAAATTTACTCCTCAATAAACGGTTAGAGAAGTTTAAGCTTATTCAAAAAAAAAAAAAAAAAACGGCACCAGAGAACATTTTTATCATCGTTTAAACGAATTCGTATCTCATTTCTTGTTCAAAAACGCCCCACATTGATAGGCCCGTTCCAACATTAAACATTACTGGAGATACCCACCTCAGACGCCATACACGTGCACTGCAGGAGATCATGCGTCAGACATAAACTGTTTTCATGAAGAGTGAACAAGTCCTATGAGTTGGAAACAAGACATCAATATTCTGAAAATAGTCCACGTTCGATATATTAAAATTCTAACATGACTCTGAGGCTTTCTGGTCATTTTTCAAAATTTGGCGGTTTGGTTTTCTTTGTGCTCAAGTCTCTTCTGGGAATTGCGAGACAACGGAGTCGCATAAAAAAATTGCAATTTTGACCCTAAAGCCTCGGAGTCATGTTAGAATTTATATACAGTAAAAACCCTAAGTAAAAGAACCTAAAATTTAAGAACCTATCAGGCTGAAATTTTCATGTTGAGCACCCTTCACAAAAGAACCATTTCAGGTCGAAATGTCAAAGTAGGTTCTTTATTTACAAAGTACAATAGAAAACAATAACATGAGCATAACTTAGCACTATTTTGTATGATTTATATGCACTCTACTATATTCCACGTAACTAGCATGAAAATGTGTGTACAATTTAATATAAAAGGCCATTCCCAACAATACAAATACTTTTTTTCTCACCAAAAATTAAGAACCCATTTAAGAACCTAGATAGACCGATTTCAAGTTAGGCATCTTTTATATAAGAACCTGTTCAGGTTGACTTGGAAAAATCTAGGTTCTTATAGGTGGAGTTTTACTGTATATCGAACGTGGGCTATTGTTGGTGAATATATTAGGGAGCTAAAGCAACCACGACGACGGGTTATATGAACAGCTGTTTACACTCATCACACTTTTTGGTAGAATTCTTTGACTACAACTGAACGACTTCGACGTGAAAAATTCATGATACAACGTTTTATAGAGGACCTGGACAGGGGCGTAGCGTGAGGTTTTGAAGGTGTACGCACGGAGAGAAAGATTGGACCTCCGAAGGTACTAGAAACTAGGTGGTCTGGGGGGCATGTTCTCCAAGAAAATTTTTCATATTTAGGGGCTCAGAAATGGTATTTCCTACGTTTTCCGCAGAACATTTTCAGTAAATAAATACGAAGGAAAATGCGGTAAATTAGTTGTTTTATTTACATCTGTAGTGTTATCGGAAAGGTACAATGTTTACGGAAAAAAGGTACAACAGTGACGCCATCAAGGAGGTTATAAGCAAAGGGCGAAAATGGGTAAAGACACCAATATAATGCAAAAGATTTATCAGTTATCCTGGTTTAGTGATAAAAATGATTTCAGGAAATACAAAAACATATGTATTTTAGTTTGCGTATATGGGCGACGACAAATTTTCCTTTCTCTTTTTGAACTTAAAAAGAGTGATAGCTAATCAGCTAATTGCGGGCAGTGGATATTGCTTTCTGTAAAATTTGTCATAATTAATAAACAGTTGAGTTGAGTTGAGTTGAGTTGAGAGTCCGTACGAGGTCAATTCCAGAAAAATCGATCCATGGCCATGTTTTAAAAAAGGATTTCATACGTAAGAATAAAAGGGGGGTCTACCTAATGAAGCAAAATTAAAAGTAACATAACGAAGTACCGCACACACTTAAGGCTTTTATATAAAACCTCGAAAGATAGAGCCAACTTGTAGGGCATAATAAACAAGACGAAAGGAAAGTGCTATTCACTAACAAGGTAATGTTCTGTGGCTCTTACCACAAAACGCGTTAGGATTTTAACCTGACAGAGGACACAAAGGTTAGAAATAGCCGATCGGATTGGATGCTGACCTTTAAGTCGTCCCGTGAGAATTCAACCTTCACCTTCTCCTTGGCATCGGCTACTGTTCCGCTCAGACCTTGCTTAGCAGTTTGACGCTGGTAAATCTTCTCTTCAATGGTTCCCTACAAAAGCAACAGATGCTTGATGTCACCGAGTGACGAACAATAGGCCATTTGCACTAAGAGGTCATGTGACATCATTTTTATGAAAATAAAAGCTATATGATTTTGCCTTCAAAAAACCATTAGTGGGTCATATCTTAAACAAAATAATAGTGATTTAGTTTTTCAAACCTGCACCATTTTTTTTAAAATGAGTAAGTTCGTAGCTGGTCACGTGACCAAAATGTGATATTTAAAACTATGAATTACCTCTTTCTGAAGAGAAATTTTGCACTTAAACTTCAAGGAAATTGTTGAAAAGATGATGTGGTAACATTCACAGCACATCTGAACCTAACTACCAAACGTTTAACAAGATAGAAGCAAAAAGTAGTTTTGCAAACATGTTGGAGGGCAAGAGTATGCCCTCCAACATGGCAGCCAATACAAATCATACTACTTTGTTGAGAAATCAAAGTGCTCTAAAATATCCCCCTTGAATGCATTTCCTCTCAAATTTCGGGTGTAAGATAATTTTTATGGGCTCTGTCAATTTTTAGCATCAGCAAGATTCCAACTCATTGTTTAAAGGAAGCATTGGTGACGTGACCTCTTAGTGCAGGTAGCCTACTCCAAAAGACTGGGGCTCAATGCAAAATATAAAGACCTGAAGGAAGCCTTGAACACGGGACATTACAAAAAATAATAACCAAAGGCAAAAAAAGACCATGGAAATGCATACAGTCGAATCTCAACATCGGCAACGGCTACTTAAGTCAGCGCAGCAGTCCTTAACCTCCCCACAACGACCACTTTCATTGGAGTGAACTATTTACAAACTGAGTTACTCGCTGTTCTCTTGTACATTTGTGTTGTTAACATTCATGTTGGAACATTTGGTTTCTGTTTTATTGATATTCTTTGATGGTGTTCCATATTATTTTGCAAATCATCGTCAGAATCATAAGTTTTGCTGTATTTCTATCTTGTCGAACACGAAAAACGTCTCAGTGTGAATCAGCCCTTCTCTTCATTCAAAATGGCCTGTTCCAGGCGTTCAGACAATGGAGAGTGGCGCAAAGAGCAGAGCGGAGGGGGAAAAGCGGCACTCCTTCGTTGTTTTTTCCCCGCTCGCTTTTCTTTGCACCGCCCCAGCCAACTATCTGAGCTAAGGTCAAATTTGTGTTTTAATTTGCCATCAGAAATTCCAGAGCAATCACCGTTGTTAAAAGACGATAAATGTACACTGTCTTCTTCTGTCCATCTCTCCACACTCTTGCCATGGCCTGCAGTGATCGAGAAAAAAAACACACATAGCGTCACTTAAATAATACTTAAGCGAGGACGTGTTTGAGCGACACACGTCAACCGGAAGTGAGGCTTTCTCTCTTTTTATATGCCTTGATGCTAACAAATTTGTATTGCTTAGTTTCTTTTCTCTTATAAAGACGATTTACCCCAGAGTATCAACCAAACCACTTCCCAGCGATGCAAAAAGTCCACTTCCGGTTTACGTCCGTCGCTCAAAAACGCTGTTGATTAAGTTCTCTATTATCCGAGATAAACCTTACGTAAGCACGCGATTAACGCGCTTCTCAATCAACTAGCGCATTACTGAGGCTTCGAGTAAGCTCTCCATATCGTGGGGCGAGTGAAAACGTATGTGTCGCTCGTACTTGACTTCTCACGACGTCACCCGAATGGAAAGCTTGCTCGCTGGCTGTTTGCGCTTTATTGTTGACGAACTATCGAGAAACAAATAGAACCAATGTAAAGAGTTCAAGTACTGCTGACGAAGTGGTCTCATTTGCATGGTCACACCATAGGTTCATTCACAGACTCAAACAGTACAAATGAAAGTAGTAATAGTTAGTAAGGGATTTCATCAGTGAATAGCCTAGGATCATATTGAGTGAAAGACCTAAGAGCGAGTTTACCGTCGCACTTCAAATCCTGGTAATGACTCTTGGAAAGATAAAACTTTGTTGTGACCGATATTGTAACAAGAGATGATAATATCCTCTCTTGATTGTAATCAATGTACACGGCGGTGTAGAATTGTTGGGCATAAACATCAGTGGGCCCAGTTGTTCGAAGGCCGATTAGTGCTAACCCAGGGTTAAATTTTAACCTGGGTTTCTTTTTCTTTTCAAAAGCATTTTCCCGGATAAGTTTCTCTATTCTTTTTAGAGCATCCAATCATCAAATTGTAGGAAAAAAGAATAAAACTGAATTTGCTTTTTAAGCTTTCATATCTGAATTCAAATTTCGCACTAACCCTGGGTTATCTTAACCCTGTTTTGAACAAATTATCGGGCCTTTACGCTGCCTCTCCGTCGGTATTGTTGTACAA
Organism: Porites lobata; assembly: GCA_942486035.1. NCBI lineage: Eukaryota > Metazoa > Cnidaria > Anthozoa > Scleractinia > Poritidae > Porites > Porites lobata. The sequence goes on along the minus strand of CALNXK010000021.1, from coordinate 1,144,989 downwards.
GGCGGACATTGGGGGTACCCAATACTGCAATACAGTAAGAAAAATTGGCAAATACCTGAAATACCGTGTCGAAAATAGACGAAATACCGATACCGCATTTATGATCGGTCACGGTTACTTAAAGTTATATCCATCCCGCGTGTCTGTTTATCTCAAGCATGTACCGTATTTATTCGAATAAGCGCCCAACCTCGAATTAGCGCCCACCTCGAATAAGCGCCCATGCTAAAGGCAGAAAAAGTTAATAAGCGCCCAGCCTCGAATAAGCGCCCACCCCACCCCACCCCTCTCCCTCCCACAAAAACTCCAACTCAAAGTAGACACTGCAAATTATAGTAGTTGCTAAAAAATATATCTACGTGTCCCAACTGTTCATCAGTAGGATGCCTAAAATGCGTGCAATTCCACAATTGGTTTCGGCAATGAGAGATAACAAGAGACCCCCCCGAAGACGGAGTTTTCTTCAGAGTATTTTACACAAACCTTGCTTTTCATATCTTCGCTTTTTGTTCGTACCATTTACTGTTTTGTTGCAAATATACTACTACACTTGCTGAGAATGATGAAAATTTAACAAGCGCCCAGCCTCGAATAAGCGCCCACTCTCAAGGCCCAAAAATTTAAAAAGCGCCCCGGGCGGTTAATCGAATAAATACGGTATGCACCAGAAATCAAGCTCAGCCATTGCGAGATAACGTGAGAAGACCTCGATGTTATCGGTCCAACGATCGAAAAGCCCGGTCATTGGATGCAACAACAATTCCATTGTAGATTAACTGTCAAAAATTTTGTAAAGTAACGCTTTCGAATATTGACCTGCATTAGAAAGGAGAACGCTAATGAACGGTACCGCAATACAGTGGAACCCGGTTAATACGGACACCAAGGGGACATGCCATAGTGTCCATATTATCGGGCGTCGATAAAACCCTGAACATGGAACATACCGGAACATGAAAAAATTAAAAATTTTTTTTATAAAAAATAATTAATAAATTAAGTAATAATAATAATAATAATAATAAATAATAAATAATAAAAGGAACAATAGATAGAAAACAATTTTTGCAAAAATTTATAATAACAAAATAAATAACATAACATAACATAAAAACGAAAAATAAAGAAGCAAACAAAGAAAGAAAGAAAGAAAAAGAAACTGGTATCATCTCCGAGTATGAGAAAACAATATTTTTGGGCGAGTGAGGGTCCATTCAAATGACAGTAATGAGTGAAGGCTTGCTTCTAAATTCAAAATATATTAAAATGGGTCGCGAGGAGAGGGTTTTCAAGCTTTCGTCACACAGACACCTCTTGTGAACGTTTGCCATGCGGTCTAACGGTTATCCATTTACGGCTTTGCGACCTTAAGAAGAGCTAAGGGGCTCGTCGCTTTGGACTTGGATAATTAAATTAAAGATTCACATTCGCCGTGAATAGTTGCAGTGGCAGTGGTAGCGGCGGTAGTTTCTAACTGTTATCAGTTAGCCTGAATTTTAGCCGTCTCCACGCAAACTCCTCTTGCGACTCGAGGAGACGTCTGAAATATTATGCTTACTGTAAACAGCATAGAAACTACTACGAGCAGGAGCCCCTATACTCTTCTTAAGTTCACAGAGCCGCCTAGTCTGTAAGTAATTAATGTTCAAGTAAAGCAAAGCACCCCAAGTAAGCAAATGTCGGTTATAGATAAGGAGACTATATGTTGGCTTGAAATGAGCTACTTACCGACTTGGCTTGACATGAAATACTGCACCGACATTTCCGACCATTGCAGAACCGTAAATGGATAACCGCCAAATGATTAACTCACGGCAAACAATTACAACAGGTAGCTGTGTGAGGAAAGCTTAAAAAACCCACCTCCTCGCGACCCATTTTAATATATTTTGAATTTAGAAGCAAGCCTTCACTCGTTACTGTCATTTCATGAACCCTCACTCGCCCAACAAATTTTAATTTGTTGCGACAAAATATTGTTTTCTCATACTCAGAGAGGATACCAGTTTCTTTTTCTTGATTATTTCATTATTTTTCGTTTTTCCTTTGTTATTTTAAGTTATTACTAATTTTTACAAAAATTATGTCATTATTATTATTTTATTTTATATATATATATATATTTTTTTTTTTTTTCATGAAAATTATTTTTATTTTTTCATGTTCCGGGATGTTCCGCAATGTTCCGGGATGTTCCATGTTCCGGGTTTTATCGACGCCCGTTTTATCGATATAAAGACCAAAGGAGACAGTTTTACGAGAAAACTTTGTTTAATTTCTTAACTGTAATAGTACCAAGTTCATCTTAAAGAAACCTCACGATCATTTATCATAGTCTCAGAGTAAAATCTTTTAAGTACTGTAGTATTGTTATTGAAACAGGCACGACAGTGATTCATTTGAAAAAGTCTGTGACTTTACTTTAAGAGCAATGACTGCAACAAAAAGCCAAGGAAGTGAAACGTGTGTAACAGGAGGCAGAAAACTTCATTAAAAGACTAAACGTAGTACAAGAGTCAAACACCGGGGGAAAGACAGACTTCAAAATCAAATATGTCACGCTACTTTGTTACTGTTTTTTTTTTAGTACTGTAATGAAATTTTATTCACTCGCAAAAATCTTTCATTATTTGAACAGGGTACAATGTCTACAATTATTACATAATTGTGACAATGAAAATAGACAGTGTGCAGATAACCAGTACCAGTGTCCATAAAGCGGGGTTGACAATACATAAGAGTTTGTGACTCGGGACCCAGAAGTGTCCGTTGTCCGTATTAACCGGTGTCCGTATAAAGCGGGTTAATTTTAGAGAAAATGTATGAACTTTTTGTCGGGACAAACGAAACTGTCCGTATAAAGCGGGTGTCCGTAGAGCGGGGTTCCACTGTACCGTGAAGGATCTTCTTTTATCGAATACCGTTAGCCACAGGCATAAAAAACCGCATGCCGCAGGGCTAGATGATACCGCAATACCGCACATTAAAATCAAAATTACCGTTTGAAAAAAAGCTCCATACCGTAAACCCCCGTGTCCCCCTCTGGTACTTTTTGGCACTTTTGTAGAGTAACTGTTGCGTATTGGTCCTTTTCAGACAAACAGTGTTGACGGTGGGCGATCGGACGGGGATGTCAGAGAGAAATACAAGCACTTGTTTAGTGGTGTTGGTCTTTTGAAGGGCTACGAGCTTAAGCTACACATCGATGAGTCGGTGAAGCCTGTAGCGCAGCATGTACGCAGGATACCGTTCGGGTTACGCGAGAAAGTGGATGCAAAGCTGGATGAACTTTTGGAGCTTGACATAATAGAGGAAGTGCCGGAGGGGCCGTCAGGATGGATTTCGCCGTTGGTGGTGGTTCCCAAAGGCGATGGCGACGTAAGAGTCTGTGTTGATATGCGTCGTGCAAATGAAGCAATCGTCCGACAGCGTCACCCAATTCCAACCGTTGAGGAGCTGTTACACGACTTGAATGGTAGTACGGTGTTCAGCAAGATAGATCTCAAGTGGGGTTTTCACCAGATTTTACTCAGTGAGGAAAGTCGCCACATCACTACCTTTGTCACGCATCGAGGGCTTTATCGTTACAAGCGGTTGATGTTTGGCGTAACGTCGGCGCCGGAGAAATATCAGCAGATCATTAGAGATGTGTTAAGGGGTTGTGCTGGGGTTGCGAACATTGCGGACGATCTCATTGTTCATGGGTGTGACGTGGAGGAACATGACAAGCGTCTTTTTGCGGTGTTAGGTAGGCTGAGTGAAGTGGGGTTGACGGTGAACGGAGACAAGTGCGAGTTTAGATTGTCAAGGCTTACGTTCTTTGGTCACGAGCTGACTAGTGACGGCATAAACCCATCCGAAGAGAAGATTGCTGCTATAAGAGATGCTAGATCTCCCAAAGACGCAAGTGAAGTGCGATCGTTTATGGGTCTTGTCCAATATTCCGCGCACTTCAAAGTCTACTCGCGCACTTCAAAGCCTTGCGCCCGAATAGAGAGATGGGTCTTAAGACTACAAGGGTACGATTTTAAAGTGGTGTACCGCCCAGGGAAGACAAATATAGCCGACGCGTTGTCCCGTTTGAACTCCTTGGATCAAGTGGACCATGGAGAAGACTACGACTCTGTCAGAGCCATTGCTATAAGCTGTATACCCGTTGCTCTATCACCTACAGAAATTGAAGAAGCTTCCTATTTTGACGAAGAATTGACGATAGTAAAGAGTTGCGTGAGGTCAGGGGACTGGGACCGGTGTACACTTCCCTCGTATGCACAAGTCAAGGACGAATTATGCGTCTATGGTGAGCTATTGCTTCGCGGCACAAGGATTGTGGTTCCCAAGCTCCTGCGCAACAGGGTGGTGCGGCTGGCACACGAAGGGCACCAGGGTATAGTGAAGACGAAGTATCGGCTCCGTAGTAAAGTTTGGTGGCCGGGAATGGACAAGGAAGTTGAGAAATTTTGTAAAGTTTGTCATGGCTGCCAGGTCACTTCTGGATTTAACCCTCCTGAGCCGATGTCCCGCGTTCTTCCTCCAAGTGCTCCTTGGCAGGATTGTGGAGCAGACCTGCTGGGACCCCTACCCACAGGAGAGAGTGTTTTGGTGGTGATCGATTACTACAGTCGTTTCTTAGAAGTTGCTATTCTGAAGTCTACAACAAGTGCCAAGGTCATCGAAGCACTTGCACCCATGTTTGCCAGATTCGGTTTTCCGTTCTCTTTAAGGACAGATAATGGGCCCCAGTTCGTATCCGAAGAATTTGAAGCATATTTACGCACAAATGGTATTGAGCACAGGAAAACGACGCCGTTGTGGCCTCAAGCTAATGGAGAGGTGGAACGCCAAAATCGCTCGTTACTTAAATGTCTACAGATTGCACATTTAGAAGGAAAGAACTGGAGAACTGAATTGCTTGTATGGTTGATGGCGTACAGATCCACTCCGCAAACGACGACGGGGACTACCCCCTGTTACATGATGTTTGGCCACGAGGTTAGGTCCAAATTGCCAGAGTTAAGGAGAGAGACGGTCGGGGTGCCAGGCGAAGAAGTGCGAGAGCGGGATTGGTCAAGTAAATTAAAGGGCAAAGCTTATGCAGATCTCAAGAGAGGTGCCACGCCCAAGAGCATACGTGTTGGTGACACGGTACTTTTGAAAGCCGAAAAACGAACAAGCTGTCTACCAACTTCAACCCTGCTCCTTTTAAGGTGGTTCAGAGGACAGGAACAGAGGTAACGCTTAGGAACGAAGCTGGTGTGCAACTGAAAAGGAACACTGCGTTCGTAAAGAAGTACAACGAGCACAATGGTGTATCCAATGGCAACGAAGACCAAGTGGTACAAGCAAGTTCTACAGTACAGACGGATGAGCCAGGGCCAAGCAGAGTTCCGGAGACGGCAGAGGTATCAGGGCCAAGCGGAATTCCAGGGACTACAGGAGTATCTGAAAATTCCCAAGTACAAGCTGGGCACTCTACCGAAAAGGAAGATAACGCAGCGGAAAGGCCTGTGCGGAGGTCGACCCGAACTATAAGACAGCCTGCGCGCTATAAAGACTTTGTCCTGGATGTTTAGGACTTCTTCTTTTTTTTCCCCTGTTTTGTCTAGTTTAATTCAAAGACTTTGTTTTGCTGAACATTTAGGGTTTTTGCAGCCTTTAAAAACTGCCTTCCTGCTAAATTTGATCAAAGAAGGGAATGTAGTGTATACGATGCTAATGCAAGCGCGTAGAAGCGAGAGAATGAATGTGATGTAATACACACGGGAATTACGTAATTTGCATGTACTATAGATAGCGTGCGTTGTAATTTATTCGAGTCGGTTAGCGTTCTGAGTTCGGAGTGTAACGGTCGTGAATAAAGTGTGTTTTAACCTAACCGCGGTACTACAGTAACAATTACAGCTAAATAAATTGGCCACTCACACAGCAGACAAGACTTTCGCGGTCAGTGTTTTAAACATTACTTAGGGTTGATTTTCAGTGTGGAGTAATTTTTACGTGCGTACATGCGTAAAATTTACGTTCGCAAATAAAATCATAGAGGCAATACATGAAAGGTCGCTCGTAAGGGCAAAAGTTGAACCTCGCTCAACTTCTCGTTTAAACTCAGCACTTTTTATCTTGCCTCTATTTTATTTACGTGATTAATATTTACGTGCGTTAACGTGCGTTAACGTGCGTAGCCAAAAACGCGTCAGTGGAAATCAAGCTCTACTACACTCTTTTTTTTTTATAAGAATATTGTTTTTCCGGCCCAGGCTGAATATTCTTATTTTTCTGCCGATTTTAGGCTGAAAATATTCTTGTATTATTCTTAAATTATAGCTTATGACATTTCCGTTTTAGAATTTATTGGGGTATATGTATATATATTACATGTACCGTTCATCGAACTGACATTAGCGTTGAACATTTCGCTATAGCTAGTGCAGGTTTTTTCGTTTTGTTGGTTAAACGCCGTTTGAAAGGAATAAAGTTAAAAACAAAAATTGTATTTACAGATGTTTAATCGCAAAATTATATCTATTTTTCAAAACCCAGCCTTGGCTTTATTTTATTATTTTATCCATCGATATTCTTATAAAATATATTCTTTAAAAAAAAAAGAGTGTATAGAATTCTCTTAAAAAAAGATTAATGGCGACCTACCGTTAATGCTTTAAATGAAAGGGACTTTTGAAACGTTTAAAAATTATAATCGCCATTTTAGATAATCCATTAAGAAGAGACAACTGAAGAGAAACAATTTTATAAAAACAGTACTTTTTTAGATAATCATTGAAACAATTTTATAAAACAGTTTTGTACCTATATCTTTATTGTTGATTATTTTATTTTACTGTCACACATTTTGTATTCAGAGATATACTAGCGTTATCTTGCTACTAATTTCAAATTAAAATAAAGTTCCTACATACTTACACCATAAGATTTCATCTACTGACAGGGGTGCAAGCTAAATAAATAGTACCACATTAAAGTACTTCTGAGGAGGCTTCATTTGAATGGTAACATCGTAGGATTTAAAGGCTAGAACTACATACTAAATAAAAACAACCATATGTAACAGTAATGTTGAAGAGTGTTCGTTTCACTTGTTACATCACAGGGTCTGTGTATCCACAGACTATAAAGTTTTCATTGTGTGCGGCTTTGTGTTGATGTTTCAGTCTATTTGAGTTGGGTCCTCAACCCCATTCTCCCTGATCAAACTACGGAGTTCCGTTGCGTCTAGTGTCACGTTGCCATCGGCCGCCAAATATGTGCCACAGCATGAGCGACACAAAATCCTCAGAAACAAGCTAACCAGCAAAAGACTGCACAGAATTGTGAAGAGCAGTGCTAAGATGTGCCACGTAAAGGCGATGGCAACAAATGCTCGATTGGAAGCGGTGTCTTTCCAGGGGTCTGTTCCGTACAAGACGTGTGCCACTTGAATAAACCAGGTACCCAGAAGCACGACCAAGACTGTGCGCGCCATAAATAAAATGAAACACTTGCGATACCCGGCTTCGAGTAGAAAAACGATGGATATAGAAAAGGCTAAAAGGTAAATAAATATATGGAGATTTTGATCCAGAACAGAGCGCCCATCGATGTGAAAGTAAAACAGTTCACCGACGACGAAGAACGCCAGCGAAGATAGAAGGTGTTCCGCCGATGGAGGCAGGAACAAAAATGAGTAGAAACGTAGAATTTCCACTAAAGCAGCAAGGAAAAAGGCAGCGAACATTGAAGCATGAGCAAAATTGTTCAAGTGCGCAAAATGGTTGTTTCTGTTTATCAAACTCCAGTCACCCTTGGTTAATTCAGCGATAATTCCCACCGAAGTAGCTGTAACTTTCAAGAAAGGCTCTAATGGAAAAGCCCTGAGGTACGGTACGGGAACTTTAAGCCAAGTACATGTTTCGTAGTCTAATTGAAATTCAATGTTTGGTCTTCGCGGGTCACGACTTTTCAGAAATCTTGCATGTGCTTTTGCGATCAAGACCATTATATTGCACCACCACCACAAACCAAAGGCTATAAAGAAACAGCCTGGAAGAACATGGCCCGCGAAAGACCCCATTTTACCTGTATCCGCAGGTTACTCTGTTGTCTCTGTTGTTTGCATGAAATTAATTCAGTTCTTTAGCTGAGTAGCCTCTAGTCTGCTACACAGCCGTTTTTAGTGTTGTAACGCAACGCTCCTCCCCACTAACGGCTGCTGAAAACCGAACTACATTCCTTTCCCGTGATTAGCCAATTATAATTCAGCTCCCATTTTCTGGAAGGTGTTCGCGCCACGTTTACGGTACTGTGACTCCTCCAATCACAGCTTTGCTTTTATCGGTGCCCCATGTGTGAATGACAGAATAATCAAAACGTCGCGTGAAAACAAGCAATTAACTAGAGCAGTGTTGTCGTAGTCGAGTCCTATTTAAAATTTAGGACATTTGCAGCAGCAGCAAGCAAGTCGAGCAAATTGCGATGCACAACATGGATGTGCTCATAAAGTTGCCAGGTATAGTTCGGGAAATCGCTCATCGATAATTTAAAAGATTGCTTTTTGAATCAGTACCCTTGAGAGTTTAGTCTTCACCGGAACACAATGAGCACATCCGGCACATTTAAATTCTTCATTACGTATCAGTACATATGCACGTTAAATGAAGAACCAACCGATCCTGGTAAAAGTCTTCTAGGCCTATCAAACCTTTTTTTCAATTGGAACTTTCTTGGCCGCTTAAAACAACTTTTTTGCAAATTAACCTTTTCGTTGCTTGAAAACACAGAGCCCGTCTAAATTCAGCGACGATTGATTGATTTGTCGAAAACTGAGAAGCGTGCTCGCTTCCTAGCGCCCCGCGGTTCACGTATTGTCAAACTTCTTGTACATGATTGGCTTGTTCGTTAGACCACAAACACAAAGGGAAAGGAATGTAGTTCGGTTTACAGCAGCCGTTTGTGGGGAGGAACATTGTGTGACGATACTAAAAACGGTTGTGTAGCAGACTAAGTAGCCTCCCACGCGGACGTTTTCAGAAGGCGTGAAGAAGCCCTTAGATAGGTCAGTTTGGTTCAAAATGCACAGAAAAACCAAACTTACCTGTTGTTATTGGTATCAAAACTGATTTTAAACCAAAGAATCTATGTCAAATTAATGGTTCAATGTCCATAAATTGTTTGTTAAATAAGTTGCGCTCCATCTCACTTTTAAAACTATCAGCCAAAAATTGTTTCCCTTTCCCGAATGAGCTTTTCTACGCGTGACCGCCCGTGCAAGGCTTCGGTGCATGATTTTGTCTTAGATTGTAAACTCTTTGTTTAACTTATACGTTTACAGCTTCCCATTTCCACGACTTTGTCTTACATTGTAAACTCTTTGTTTGACTTAAACACAGCAAATAACGCGAATTATTCCTACGACATGAAAAACAGAGAGGTCACGAGCGAGAACCAGTGCATGAAGGATGCATGATGAGTATCACGTCGCGTATGAGTCTTCACTTACGCGGCCAGCAAAGTAACGGAAACAAAATTTTGATTGCAGGTTCATAGCTGATGTAGTGATTGCATAGGTGTTTATAGTCCGTGTGTGTATGTATGCTTGATAATTATTGTAATAAAAGTAAATAAAAATAGCCAGTTTGGAGCTTTGTCCTACTTCCCTATACCCAGATTTCCTCTCCCTTGTTCCCGCGGGTTTTTTTTCGCTCAGCTTTCCCGTGTTATTTGTTAGTTTGACTATCAAGTGAAAAGCTTGATATGTTATAGAAAAGTGGAAAGAACAGAAATTTCTCAGAGTTAAAATAATATAAATAACACGGAATGTTCAGCTATGATTTTGTTATCTTTCTTCATACCTGAATGTCATTGGCTGGATTCCAGTCAATATCAAACAGTATAAGCTTCGATGCACCAATCAGATTTAAGCCAACTCCGCCAGCTTTCGAACTCAAAAGAAATACGACTAAAAATAACAAAGAACAAAGTTATATTAGCGGAAATGTTCTGCGCTATCACAGTCTCATTGTAAGAGATTTTCCGCTTGTGGGAAACGCATGTCTCCGGGTCTATTGAGAATTCAATTTCCCTGTACCCTGGATGCCAGAGACTTTTCATAAGCAGTTTCCGGTTCCGGTCAAGTTTTTATAGTTGTGGGCTCGGTCTTCAGCCGAAGATTTGTCGGCTTGCGGCCGACCGAGCGCGAGAAAAACCTCAGCCGTTTAAAGTAAAGGATATGGAAGAAGTCTACACCGAGCCTACTCCCGACGGAGAACTGGATACAGAGCAACACTAGAGATTTGCCTAGGTGATCGTTTAAAACTGCTTAATATTTTGAGGCCCTATTCTCATTATCATGTACAGAAGCTAGAGGTGGTCCCGAGTGTCTCCCGCTTAGAGACACTTCAGTGTATACATGCATTGCATGTAGACAGCGAGCGGTCGTCCTTTTTTTCTTCACAGGCACGCGCGGCCGAGCGAAAAAGTATAGTAGTGATTGGGGTGGAGAGAGAAAAAAGTATTTTTTCTTCGCTCGGGCTTCCCCCACATTCTTCGCGCCTTCGCCGCTCACCCCTCACATGTGATCTCGATCTACTGTTACTCAAAAGAGGTGGTTCCAAGGATGTATGGCGTAGTGGCAGTTGTACATGTATAAAGTGAAAGCTCAAGTTGATCCCGCGGGTGCCTCGCCACAGCACAGACAGTTTACTGAAGGCATGAATAGCAGACGTGATCTCGAGGGTGTCCCGCTTAACTAGGGTTCACTGTATACACTTTATATTAGACAGCTAGCGGAGCTCCAAGCTGCGACCATTTTGATCTCCTCGGCAACTAACAAAATAGGCGACTAAAATTGTCGCGCAAGTTGCCAATTTGGCGACCTGCCCTCAACAGTCATAACCCACGCCGTAGTGTATTCATAATTGTTTATAGTCTTTCTAAAGGTTAAGTGAGATAAACACTTTTTTGAAATGTTAATCATGCATTCATTTTCTTTATAATTCATCTCTTGAGATGTCGTGTGTAACTCCAAATTCGATAGGCCACTTCCGAGTTCCAAAGACCCTTTTTTTCAAAATGAGGCCAAGCGCACAACCTTTCTTGTGAAAATGAGTTTAACGTGCATGAGAAAGAAAGGTCATTTCCATGTAAAAGGCTGAGCACTTAACCGCGTTTTGATACAGAGGCCTGGAGAAGTCTGAAATGGTCTATTTTCACGGTATTTTTACGTCTGGGAACAGCTTTTTTTTACGTCTGCATGGCGACCATTTATAAATGGCGACTTTAAAAAAAAAACTTGAACTTAAAGCACTGGGTAAAATAAAACTAATCCTGATGGTGTTAAGCGTACAAAGATATCACTGTGACTATCACTGTACGAAATATACTTACAGATTTTGCAGTGCTTATCGTTGAACCTGTCCACCAGTGACTGTCGTTTGCTTGTCGGTGTTTTCCCGTCCAGTCTCAAAAACTCATAACCTCTTTGTTCGCAAAGTCTTTGAAGTAAATCAAGAGTCTGTAAGACAGATCAGGAGGAGTTTTAAGGAGTCACATTTGAACTGCTTATCCCACAGCAACGGATTCAGGATATAAGGTCTTAAATTAATATATGCATGAAGTCAATCCTTTAACCTCCAGAGTCAATTTGTGGAGACATGAAATTTGGCCATTCAAGTGAAAACTCTTTAGCAGTACGTTTACATATTATTCGGTAAGTAATTCTAACTTTTAAGTCTGGATGAAATCCTATGGTGTAACCATTCAAACCGTTTAGCAGTACTTTCACATGATGCTATTTATTCTGCCCTTAGTACTAACTTTTGAGTCTGTGGATGAAATCCTTTGATGTTACCTTTCAAATGAAACCTCTTTAGCAGTATTCACATGGTACTGTTTATTTGGTAAGTAGTACTAAGTTTTGAGTCTGTGGATGAAATCGTATGGTGTTACCATTCTTGACAATGAAGCCCTTTAGCAGTACTTCCACGTGGTACCATCTATTCGGTGTGGTTCTAACTTTTGGTATCCAGTAAACTGGCAGCATGGTAACATTTGGTATTACCTAAAAGTGCACATTTAAAACACCTCACCTGGGTATAATTTGATACAAGAACTACTCTATCTCCTGAGCGATGCATGTGAGACAGTAAGTGTCCAAGAACTTGCAGCTTCCCTGAGTGGTCCGTGGTGAAGGTACCGGGATTATAATCTGCTGGAAAAGAACGGTCTAGCCCTTCATACAGGGAAGCTTCCTGTTGATAAAGGGACAAATAGTATGGTGATTAGCCAGACAAAAGTAAGAATGATAGAGAGATTTTTCTTTGAAAAGCTTTCATTCTAGGTACTCCTCGATTCTTTTAGTCAGCCCCTAATGCGCATCCGCAGGTTTTCCCGCAAAAAAGATCTTGCATAATCAAAGAACCTCGTTTGATGCAATTCAGGAACCAGTCCGACCTTTTAAAAGCGAGTGAAATCGCTAGAACAAAAGAGCCCCAAACTCTTCAAGAAACGGATTTAACTTAATGGGAATGAGGCACCCCTCCTTGAGAGAAAAGCTGAGAAAGATATTTAAATAGGACCCTAAATGTCCGTTTTAGAGACTGAGGTGACTGCTTGCAAGAGTCGTAAGAAATAACTGAAGAAGAAAGGGACCAACTTTAGGAGCCCGTATATAAAGGTGTCAGTTAAAGAAAGAGTTGACCTCATCGTGAGTTAAGCGAGGAGTGGTTAGCGGTAGTTTTGAATACCAAAGTAAGTTACCTCCTCAATATCCCAGCTATCTGACACCTCATTTGCCTCTTGGCAGTCAGAGTAAATAAGACTTGGATCATTGCAAAGCTTCTTTAGCGCACCAATGCACAATAAGTGACGTGAACCTTCGGATGAATATGACGTCAGACATGACCTCACAACGCGTGACGTCAGTAGATGACGGTACAGAGAAAGCTGCAAAAGACTAGGTCGACAGAATACGACGGATTCCACTGCAAATGAGCGAAAAAACAAAAATTGAGGCTCACTTAGTTATTTACGACTCACACTATCGGTTAACGAGTCTGGTATAAATACAGGATGTGCTGTGCGACCTAAAGAGAGTACACCTTGTATTTCACCAATTTCACATCGACCATACATGTTTACATGTTTTTAGACCATATGGCACCTTGTTTACCCCCTCCCCTCCACCCCCCCTCCCAAAAAAAAACATTGTTGCATAACCATTGTTTTCGATTTCTCTTGGGACGACTGTAATACCCAGGAGAGACTGGAAACAATGGTTATACAACTTTTGGGGGGGGGGTAGACAAGGTGTATTATGGTCTATGTGAAAATGGTCAATTCTTCTGTGTATAGATACGGACAGGCATTAGTTGAGATAAATATTCCGGGCTGAGTTAGTTAAACGCGGATAATAGTCTAGATAGACGATTCGGCTGTTTGATCGTATTGATGTAGAGACGAAATACAGGACGACCTAAAAAAATATTTCTCTACGTTACTCTCGGACGGATCTTTCTTCTCTTCGACTCTAGTATAAATACAACTAATGTGAAACAAATTTTCGAAATGTCGCGAGTCCAAAGATCCATCCTTCCCCTGTATAACTATACACTAATGCCCTAAAGTCGTAAGTACCCTAATACTGGTAGATTGTTGCTCTCTCAAGTACCTTTTGGAGGAAGGTAGCGACTATTCACTTCTGACGTCCTTCTCAAGAAAAACATACTTGTCAACCTGTTGAGCTGTGAACAAGAAAACGGAAAGGAAAAACTATGAAAACAGGGAGCCTTACAAACAAATTCGTGTCTTGTTCGTAAAGGAATATGTAAAGATTACTTCTGTAGACCGTATCACCATTTTACCTATTTCAGTATACCCAAACTTGGTGAAACATCACGATTAACTCTTCAAAATAGCCAACTCATCTACCGTTCAACGTTGAGAGACGCGACATTTAGGGTTCCGGACTAAATCAGTTTTGATCCACGCTTGGAACGTCTCATTTCTTGTAGCACTAGGTCTGCTTCGAAACCCATTCTGTGACGCATCGGAAAAGAACAAAACGAAGGGCATATAAACACGAGCAACGCTAACGCAAGAAAACACGCGTGTGAGCTAACTCGACTTAAGCACCAAGTTTTTGAGTCGGCGCATACACTTGTCTTAAGGCTAACTGCGTTTGCATTTCAGGACGTGTGAACCGCGACAACGCAAACGCAAATAAAAATGCACAATGAAAAACTGGATATTCCTTCGCCATGTAGGGATGCAGGATGCTCAGATGCTGCGTGTATTTCACTGTGCTCGCATTTGCATTCATTTGCGTTGCACGTGTGAACATCATTTCCTGTGCTTTCCCTTGCTTTCTCTATTTGCGTCACTCTAGTGAACCAGCCAGACAATTTGTTCGTTCAGACCAGGTAAATATCACAAAACCAGGTTTCTCTGCCGCGGCAGCTCTGACTTCATCCTAATCAAATTAAAAAGAAATCCCGGAAGCAGTTTTAAGCATTATTAGTCTACCTCGGCAGCTCTTGTTTGGCCAAGTAGTTTTTCTTCACTAGTGGCGTCAGGTTGTTGCCCACGGACGATAGGCTCCTCATATAAACGACGAAAAGAAGACTGCGTGCCTGTAAACAGGAAAAATGATAGAGACAAGTCATTGTTTCTTCAACATAAGTAAGCGGCCTTCTTATACTTTTTGTCTATTTTGTATCCAAGAACTGCGTTAGACCAACGATGTTACTATTAGTTGTGTGACAGGCATTCAAAAGGGAGGGAAGATGTAGGGTGCGGGCGAGTCATGTAGCAGCCCTCCTAACCCTAAAAGCCAATTGGTTTGCAACCCAAACGGTAAAACAATGGAAATAATGATAAACATTGTTGTGTTAGTGCTTTCTGCAACCAATAAGGAGACAGTGTACGAACAGCTGGTGCAGGCCGCAGGCAAACGCGAAGGGTGTCACGGGCCCATATTCCCCTTTTTCCTAGCCTGCGTGGAGACGTCTCTTATTTCTCTTGTTTCACGCTGAAAACGTTTGTACGCAGCGTACCCTTTTCCTTTCCCACGGCCTTCGTAGTCCTGCCACGCAGGCTGCGCCAGTATAAATAGCAAGCAACATACCAAGACAAAATAACGTACCATAGTTACTTGAATACGCGCCGCCCCAGAATCAGCAACGCATTTAGAAGAAAAAAGGTAATAAGAGTCGCGGCCGTAATAATCAAAAAATTTAACACAGAAAATAATAATACCGCAGTTAATATAATTCTTTGTCGCGCCCAACTTTCAAATGAACGCCGCCCTGGAAAAAGCGCCGCACTTGAGGATTGAAAAATCTAATAAGCGCTGTGGCGCTTATTTGAGTAAATATGGTACTGATCATTGGACCTTTGTGGCGAGAAAAAAATCCTACTAATAGCAGTAACAGTACGTTACTATACCTGCGAGTGAGACAGAACGGGGAGAAGAGGGGCCCTGGGAACAAGGTTACAACGCAGATTAGCGGAATAAAACTTACCTAGAATTCCTGGATTACAAAGGTCGATGAGAGAATGAAATTCCTTGAGATCATTCTGTAAAGGTAAAGAAAGTATTGATTTATTGGTAGATTTTTTAGGGATGAAAGAAGCCCCCAAAAACACCACAGAGAAGAAAGAAGCCTAAAGTTAAACTTAAAGCAGTATTACAGCAGTATTCGATAATTTTGCGCGAAGTTTTATGAAAATGGGGTGATTAAGAACAACGACTGAGAGGCGCGGATTAGAATAAATAGTGGATTGCGATGCGCTCAAACTTGTTTGCAATGTGGTTGACCGCTTCTTTTGTCACACTGATCCATACAAAGTAAATAGGGTTAAAAATGGCTTTTATTTTCTGGCCGCTGCTCCATTCGTACGGCACTTTGTACGGTAAATAACTTGACGTAAAATGTCTCACCTGTATTGGTGTGCCTGTGAGAAGAATCCTACGCTTGGTCTTTAGTCCAGAAATCATCTGTAAGATCAAAATAAACATGCGTTTTTGAGGTCAAAATGGCTGTATATTGGCCAAGTTCTTCAGTTTTTTTTTCTGCGTTTCGTCTCGGTCAATAAAAACGCAAGAAAACGAAGCTAATTAAACATACATTTATTTTGACTGAACAAGCTTGGTCAATAAAGAATTTATTGTATGGCCAAAAGATAACTTTTTCTTGCGGAACCAAGGCGGGATATCCCAAGCCCATCTAGCCTGCTCGGGTAGCCAATCAGAACACAGAATTCGCTTTTTCTCGCCCGCTCGCAGATTCAGCCATACAACAAATAGTTCTTTTTCGAGAAAAAAAAACACAAAACAACAACAACTTGTCGCTCAAACCACCACCTCCTTAATGTGGTCGTAGAGAGCTTAAAGTACAAGGAATCAAACTAAACTACCGGATGGTAATGTTACTGAGATTTAGGTACGCGCCGTTTTGGAACCCTTAGCGTTTTAGCTGCTAAATCTACGTATAACCCACTTCTCACTATGAGATACGGCTAAAAAAAAAAAAACCAAGAAGCTCTCACCGTGGCGGTTTTTATTGTAGTGTTTTTCAAGCGATGCGCTTCATCGCAGATGACCAGTCCAAACTTGATGCTCCTGATCTCCTCCACAGACCTTAGAAACATCTCATAGCTGATGATCATGACTGGGTAAATAGGGCTGTTGATAAACTCCTGCAGACATAACACTCCAGTTTAGAAAAAAAAAAACGATGAAACAAAGCATTAGCCGGACGTTCTAGAAATTCTTTTTTGAAAAGTTGCATAGAACAAAGTTTGCCCTCTCAAACTGCCGTCAAGTCCCCTTTATTTGCCATTTTAGAAACGATAAGGAGACTGGTGCCGAATTGGTCTAGCAAAGGTTTATGGGATCGTTACTGGGGACGCGCCTGTCAGCTATTGGCCAATTTTTTTCCTGTCGCTAGTGACAGTCCCAGAAGTCTTTGCGAAAGTAAACTCGACCCAGTTTCCTTTCCGTCTCAAAAGTGGCGAATTACGTATCGAGTAAGGTCGCTCAACGACAGTTTTATCAATATTTTCACTGTTAGGAAAACCATGGATTCTAACTGAGCGCAATGCTGGTATTCTCTTAGCCCCAGGGCATTACAGACAATCGTATGGAAGTCTCGGGGGAGTCCTTTTTTCCAATTTAAGCCATCCCGTGATTTCTGTGTATTTTGCCAAGTAATGCCGTTCTTAGCAGGGTTATAACTTTTGACCCTCCCACCTCCCCTTCGGCGACGCGTATCCCCCTCTCCGTTCTCTGTCTTAAGACCCTCTGCCTTTGCAAAATCTCGCTTCCCTGCACAACATAGTTTCGCTTAGGCAGTAAGTGGTTGTTCTGAAAGGGAAAATGGTTTACTATATACGGTAGCTTTATTTTGTCAGTAACAAGAGTCGTTTCTTAGTGGAATGGGGTAAGGCGTCGAAGAAGACATTTGAAAACAATATGCGCACAAGACACGAGTAACGTTGAGTTGTTTATGGGCGGGCGGCCAGAATGTGTGTAAAAGTCTACTGGGTTCGTTTCCTTTGGGCTCGTGTTTAGTTCTCGTATCAAGATCGAGCCCAAAAATGACCATCTTTCGCGATTATTAGATTATTACCAACCAACCTTGATGTTTCACCTATATTTGTACGCCAGACACCAGCTAATTCTGCAATTCTTGCCTTTTACAAAATGCTGACTTCATAGCTTTTTCGGTCATCGGGCTATTCGCCCAATGAAGAGGTGTGTACTTTGAGTAAGGTAACTGAAGTATATCTTGGCAGCCGAATGGAACTTACTTTGACCCTTTTTTCTGAGGTAACCGTGTACACCTTCAATCTCTCGTTGCCAAGCCACTTCCGGAATTCGCAGCTCCAGTTCTGAAAACAAAATGAGGGATTGAAGAAAACGTTGAGCATAAGTTAGTCTGAAATGTCATACGTCTCCACCTTCCGACTGGGCATAAGTAACAGCCGAGATTTGCAAGTGACGGCTGAAAAAGGATGTTAACGATTAGTTTGTGCGATGAAAGCAGCGCAAACTAGAAACACACCCACTTGACTAACTTAAAGACATATTTGACTAACATCTAGGCGTACTTTACTGACTAATAGAGGTACGACTAACCTATAAACTTACAGCAAGATAATTGGAATGCAAATATCGAAAACTACCAACGTAAATGCACAACTGACAGTGCTTTTTGGCCAAAACAATTTCTTTTTGTTTTCACTACATTCTGGTTAGTCTACTGACCTTTAGTTATATCAGCCCAACCCATGAATGAATCTGAATTGGGCCAACGACGACCATTAGAAAGATATACATCTATCTTGTTTTTGGTTTGTTTTGTTTGTTGTTGTTATTGCTGTTGTTGTTGTTTAAATACAAAAAGAGCATATACTTTGACTAGGCTGCCTGGAGTGACGATAAGAGTTCTCTTGAGTGTGGGTTGACCTCCGTACATTCCCTGTTTATAAAGTGTCCTGCAGTGAGATACAAAGCATAATCGATTTGTGCCCCTGAGTTTTAAAACGAACAGGTCAAGAGAAAACTAAAGTTCGCGAGAGTTCAAAAACAATGTTCTCGCTTGATTTGAGTCTCGCGCTATGTCGGCAACTCTAGTGACCTGCCGAAAACTCTCGTGCGGATTTTTTCTATAAAAAAATATCCTGTATTTATATAAAAGATTAGCCTCTTCTAACAGTTGTAAGGGGCAAAAATTGCATTCACAGCTTGCAAGAGCAGGACAGTACTCATCTAGCCCTGCACAGAAATGAAGTATGGGGTTTGCATAGAATAAGTAAGTTTCCATACGTTAAGCAACTTACCACAGCAAAGAGATGCACTGAAGAGTTTTTCCAAGTCCCATGTCGTCTCTAAACACAATAGGAGATAACACAACAGATTTTATACTAATCCGTAGGTGTATATTTGACTAAGGACAGGTAGGATGAAAGTAGTCTGCGTCGCAGACAGTCTCTATCAGGGTCTCGGGTAGTCTACTACACAGCCGTTTTTAGTGTCGTCACGCAACGCTCCTCCCCACAGCGTTGCGTGACGACACTAAAAACGGCTGTGTAGCAGACTAGGTCTCGAGTGACAAGCAGTGGCGGATCCAGACCTTCAGATAAGGGGGGGGGGGGGTCATCCAGACCCTGAGATAAAGGGGGCCGGGTCCCCCGGCCCTTCCCCTGAATCCGTCACTGACAAGCCGGGCGCTAGAGGAAAGAGGACTTAAGCTATAGAAGTAAGACCGGAAACTTAGCGTAGTTTACATGAATCCTTGGGAGAAAATTAAAGATACTACTCTTTTTTAAAACAAGCAGTAGCAAGTAATAGTAACTCAACAGTTAGAACTGCATGACATTTCTCTAAGATGCTGGTATGCAGATGGAAAGGATAAGGCCTATAAAAGACTTGTGAAAGAAAGGTCCTCTGAATTTATACTTTTATTGAACGATACTTACGCAAGAATGGCTCCATTCCCATTGAAATTCCTCAGCCCCATAACGCACTCATAAAGAAACACGACCCCTTCCCTCTGATGGGGCCTTAAGTGCTGTGACAAGTAAGGGTCCACTACCACGTCAACAATATCCAGCCCCTCTTGATTATGCTCCAACTGCGTACGTTTCAAATAACACTATTTTAGGGACTTTTCAGTATTGCAAGCAAAAATCTGTATTGCATGCAGCAATCCCTGACTAAAGGGAGACAAAGTGTAACAGTGTTGCTTACCGCTGTTTTACGATGGACCAGAAGCAGTTCGGCCATACTATGAACACAGTTATGCACAGAATGTCTTAGCCGGCGAATTCAGCCACCTATCACCGCTCCTCGTCGCTGGGAACGTTTTGCGAAACGTCCCAGCAAAGAGGAGCGTTCAGAGGTGGCTAAGAATGCCTACAATGTAAGCCAACGTTTAGCTGGTTTTTTAAACTTGAACCGAAATAACTGCAAAGACTTCCATACAAGTTGACTAGGGTCCGCATCAAAAACTTCAATCCCATTCATTAAAAGCTGACATCAGTTTTAGAAACGGCAAGGGGCATAAAATGTCCTTTGGATTTTTTAGTAAGAAACTTAAACTAACGTCGATCAATTTGGAGTATCTATACTGTGTACGCGTACTGTGTACATGCTATCTTCTCGACTAAAAAGCCTCTACATCATAATAAAGTATCTTTCCCTACAAAAACTGTTTTGATCGAACACGGAACCGCCGCACAGAAGAAAGTTACCCGCCAAAAGGTAGTTAAGGACTCGCCTAGTCCCTAGGCCTCATTATTGCGCGCGGCCAATGCGTTTCGGGTCACGTGGACCGACCGAGTTTTTCGCCTCGGGTACGTCACCGAAATGAATGACCGAGAAGGCCTTAAAAGACGCCGTACAGGAACTAGGCAAAGCAACGACTACGGCGACGGCGACGGCAACGAGAACGGCAAAACAGCAATGGGTCATTTTCGGGTTGCTCCAAGCCTCTGTTTCAAAGCGAGGCTAACTGCGAAGCCATTGACTTGAAAATGACTTTCTGTTTCTCATGCACATAAAAATCATTACTTAGCCTCGTTTTGAAAGTGAGAGATTTTAGAACTCGGAAAATGGCCTGTAGGTTTAGATTAGGAAAACAACAACTCTGCTCGTGCATTGGGAACGACGTTGTGTAAAAAGTACGTACGGCAGATACCTGATGGGTAGCACTAGGTCGAGGCATCACAAGGGCACCAGGAGCGTTGGCGTCATGGCGTGGCGTAGCAATTTTTTTCGTTTCCATGGCGACTCCGTTCTTCATCTTACAAACGAAGGGGTTCGGTAAACCTGCGCAGTAAACAGTAAGAACTGAATTTGAAAGTGGAAATAATCCTCGCAGTTAAATGAACAACTTTTAGTTTCCCTAACAACCAGTAACGTTTTAGTCACGAGTGACACAACTTACAAAACCGGTTTGCGCGATAACAACCGTGGGTTCAGAAATTTCCAGCGTGCAGTCTTAACAGGGCACGTGCAATCCACATTAAACGAACCCAGTTTTGAAAACCAGTAGGTTTCGACCACCAATGTGGTCGGCTGCTACGTGTGAGAACGCGCCGGGGGCCGGCAGAGCCGGTCTCTTTCTTTCCTTTCCTTCTTCTCTTGCCATGAGCGACCTCTGCAAGCAGGGTATGAAGACCTCAGTTTCGCAACTCAACTAACACTGAGTAAGGTACTCTTAAAGAACTTTTGATATCGCATGTCCACAGACTTTTCTCACTCCTGGTTGAATCCTTAAAAAATACGCCAAACGTTTTTCAGCTCTGAGAAAAAGGTCAACGTAAGAATAAGGTCTAGGGCGGCGACGAAGAACAAACCCTATCCCTGAGATCTTACGTCACACAAATCAAAACTCGAAATAATGTCGTACCCGTATCTGGGTACGAGATTAGCCTCGAAAAGGTAAAATTCAACAGGGTGGTAAGGAGGATCAATCTAGGTTTCTGGGAAACTGCCCACCTACCCCTCCACTAAGCCAATATTATCACTTACTTCTCACTTAGGGCAAAATGTTGGCTTAGGGGAAGGGTAGGTGGGCAGTCTCCCAGAGACCTAAATTGGTCCGGTAAAGATTCAGTGGGATGAAATCTCTTCACAGAAGCGCCCAAGAACTGCCCACTGAACTGAAAAGCTGCGACAATCTTTTTTCGTTGAGCTCTCGCTGACGAGCATGCGCAGATTCGTGACATACCTCCTTTCACCGTGAAATTTCGACAAATTGCCTCTTATTTGACTTACATTAAATCCTCTAGTTAGCCCCCAACATGACAAATAAGCCCCCCCCTTTCAGGGGAAGAAAGTCAATAAGCCCTCCTCCCTGCCTGATAGACTGTGTTAATTAATCACGAATGTAAAACTCGGTGTGGACTGAAGACCCGGGATGGTTTATTAACCAACTGGAAGTTTGGATTTTTTTATCCTCGGCTTCGTGACCTCCAACTTCTTGTACTTGAGTTTTCCACTGTGTATTTTAGTTGAGAGCTGATACTAACGCCTTTGCTAAATTAAATAAGCCCCCCATCTCTATTAAGCATCCCCCCCCCTCCTCAAATGTGTTTGAAATAATCAGCCCCCCGCTGGACTTAATAGAGGATTTACGGTAATTCCGCTAAGCATCAGAAGACAGGCCCTTAACAGTTTACTTCAGCTTAAATTTCTCCTTTCTCGTTCGGAAGAGAGAGAAACAAAGAACTTGTTGTGTCGGGTGCTCTTATGGGGTAAATCGTCATAAAAAAAATATATTTTTCGCAAATGGCAAAAACAACTGGCAGTGGTTATACGCTTATCAGGGGAAATTTCAGAAATCTTAGAACGAAAGCAAATTGGCTTGTTCAAGAAACCGTTAAAAATTGTTCCCGTGATGGGTTATATAACATTTTGAATTATAAAAATTAAAACAATTTATGTAAACGTTGACAACGACAACCCATTAAAATAAGGTGTCTGTTCCATTAATATTGAATGGTATTACGAGATTATTAATTGAAGGAAAGTGTTTCTTCGTATCCAAATACATATTGGTTAAGTATACTTTCCCTAGGAATGAACACTGTCATATGGCCCTAAAAACAGGATTTGCTTGTGAACGGTTGTCACTGAACCCAAGAAGGCATAGGAAATTTGAGATGAAAGTGCTTGTTGACCTAAAGCGCAAGCAAAAGATGATAGGTGTTCTCGGTTGACAAGTTAATGATAGCTTCAGGTCTCCCCGCCGGAAGCGTTTCAGCTCTACTCACGCATTGTATTCACAAACTTTCACTTTCACACGCAGTGATGGCCAATTCGAACTCCGCACCGAAGAGTCCCACTCCAGAGGAATTCAACCTGACAGCCATTTTAAAAGCGGGTGTACCCGGAGGATTTTGGCCAACCGAAGGAATCGTTGTTGCTGTTGCTAGAGGAAAGGACGGCAAAATTCTGTCACGGAAGGTTTTCCAGAGCTCTGCGACCAACGCATTCAAGAAATCCATCATAGACCTCGAAGAAAGTCCGCTGTTGGGCTTGAAGGAATTGCAGTTACTGAGTAACTTTTCGCCTTGTGGCGATTGTGCTGAAAAATTGTGCGAGTGGCTCGCGCAAAACGAGGGAGTGTGCGTGTCGATCCGCTTCGCACATCTTCAGAATATCCACGTTAGCGTGCACAAGGTGGCTGAACACAACGCGGAGGGGTTAAGGAAGTTGGTAGAGAAAGGAGTAAAAATAAAAGCGCTTTCTGATTACGACTGGCTTCAGCTTTTGATGATCGACCGTGGATTTGCAGCGAAGGATGAGTGGATCGCGAAAAGGAAACAAGTAGATGAAAAAAATCAGAAAGATTTGGAGGAAATTTTACAGTCAACCGATCTGGGCGAGACACTGAAACATATGCGAATATACTGAACACACAATGAACGGTCTCAGCGCAAGAAGCATTAGCACGAATTAAAATTTAAAATTGCAAATTAAAATTTCTAGTTTTGTACGAGATTGCGATTTAGAGCAGGCAGAAGCCAGGTACGGACAACTGATGTAGCAGACTGGTTTAAGCCTGAAATGTCACTTTGAGAGAGGTCAGTATCCATCCCTTTTAAAATATTTCGTATCGCGTGACCTTCAAAAAGGTATCATTTTCAGACGCTTGACGATGCGTTATTTTAGGCGATTCACAACTGAGAGCGGTCGTTCTTTTTTTCCTTATATCAGTAAAATTATAATTAAGCCCCCGATTCGTCTCGTTTCGGAATTAAATTCCCTTTGTGAAAAAAAGGGAAAAAAGAGTCTTCCATATAGTAATTGTTCTTGATTTCCCTCACACTGACAGGATTATCGGTTAATCTAATAAAGGCTTTAAAATTATGTTGACTTTGTGCATTTTATCGGTTAGAATGTTTACTCATAAGCGGACCACCATAGGACGTGTTCACACGTGCCTTTAATAATAATTATTTGTTTAGTTTCGCCGTAAATCGGCTTACCGCGATCCCATAGCATAGCCTTGCACCTGCTGGAAGACGTCTCCTATTTCCTTTGTTGCTCGAGATAAAAGGAAATACACCGCCTAGATCCAATATCCCATACCCCATATTACGATTTGAAAACCGTCTTACACGGGTCCCAGGGGTCCCCCCATCTTCGGGAGCCTGCATTCAAGCGTGATATACATCTCCTTCCCCCGAGAGCTTGCTCGCACTCATTTATGGAAACTCGGTGGCAGACTTTGGACAAGAAAAGTGTGGCATGGTCGCAACGGCTGAGCGACAGGGTCGAGGAAAACGCTGATGAGTTTTTTACGATTAAGCAAATAAGCTTTCTGGAGCACAACATATCCCTAAAAAGCCACTGAAGTCTTTGATCTCCGTTTAAAAAATAATTACAAATTCAAATCTCGTTCAACGCTCTTAATAACCTCCTCCGGCCCCAGAGCTTTTCCCTTAAAAAAAACGCCCCTCCAATTTACTAAGGGGAAAAGCCCTGTGGACGAGGCTGTAAAATCCCGAAACCTGGAAATCCAATAAGCCAAATTCCTCATTTTGAAAAACCTACTGGAATCTTATGGAACATCTCTGACTCTCTAAAACTATTTCTACGAAATGTGTCCTTGCATGCAACAAAGGAAACAGGAGAGGACTGCATTCACAACATCGCATGACAAGGTCCAGGGATAAATCATATGGGTTTAATAGTTTGGTGTGTGCATAACAGCAGTGCAACCACAAAATCTTTATTAAATATTCCAGTTTAATCCTTTGCTGCTGCTTTAAGCAGAGAAGATTACCAGTGTCAAACTTTTGATTTGGATTCGACAGGTGCCTTAAAAATACGTTAAAAAATTATCTTGAAAAGTTAACTTGCTTACTTTCAGTTAACGCATGGAACTGGCTACCTGAGGCAATAGGATGGGCTTCCTGTGTTAGGACTTTAGGCTACATGATAATAGTATGCAATGCCTGTGACAATAGTATGGGCTGCCTGTTGTAACAGCATGGGCTACCGGTGATAGTAGTATAGGTTGCCTAATATGGGTTGCTTGTGTTCTTAAAAGAAGGCACTTCCCTCTTACCTTTTTGTTTAGAAGGCAGCCTAGAGAGTGGCTTTGGAATAGATGGTGATGGTTGTACTGATTGTTGAAAACATTTCCCACTGAGATAATCCTCTGCTTGGATACTTCCCATCACCTACACATAAAGCACAGAGAAAGGAGGACATGATATAAAAAAATATATGTAACTTATTTTGATGTCCCCTTGTTATCTTAACCTGCATTGCAGGTATTTTCTCTGGGTGTGCAATGTTTTTGCTTGCATGAAGACTATTTTTTCAAGATCTGGTACAAGTCAATGAGGTCAGGGGAGGGGGTGGGAGGCAAAAACAAAGGAAAAAGAAGGGGTCTGCACACAGGCTATTTTTAACACTTGAAAAATATACCTTAAGACCTTAAGATATTTTCTGCAAATTGTTAAATGAGGTTAAATAAACACTTATTTAACAGAGTTAACAACAAGGAGCGCGAGCATGGTCAGCCTTGCTTGCATCACCTCCCTGTGCTCTGTACAGTGTTTTCGTGGCGGCCATTCTCTTCGTTTAGCCTTTGGATCATTCTTTTACTCCCATCCCTTCCCCCCACTTAATTTTCCACTGTTAAATCAGTGTGACGGGTGCCTGGTTCCATTGGAGTGGGGGCTCAAGGCTGGAGGGCGCGGGTTTGCCAGCCATGTGGTCATAACTCTTTCTAGGGGCTGGCCATGCCAAAGGTGGAAGCCCCTGGACATCCCGGGCACCCACCTCCACTCAGCGACGCAGTTGTTAATAATTTATGAAACAATTTGACTGATAAAGGAAACATTTATTTTGCCAGTTCAGATCAAAACAACTACAATAAAATGATTAAGATATCACATTATACCTCTATTTCCTTTCCACCAATGCACAGGGTGTTACCTTCCTGAAGGGCCTCCAGTTCAGAAGACTTGTATCCACTACTCTTGGCAATTCTGAAATGATTGAAATTAATTATTTATATAAACACCAATGAAATACCAGGTGAGCTTTTGCGCGAAAACATGGTATCTTCAAATGTGAAAATAACATGTTATCTTCACACGTTAAAAGATCACCATTGCTAAGGCTACATGATAAATCATGCTTTTCACAGCAAAAAGCCATTAAAGTGAAAGGGTTTGGTATTTCACTGGTATTTATATAATAAATGAACATTACGTAGTCACTTGGAGTTACAAAATTTCTTTTCTTGTGTTGAAAAATATTCACTTGTTTGCTGCGCTCACTCGTGACATATTATTCACCACTCAAAGTGAAATATTTATGTTAGTTATTTGAAACTGTTGCAGTAGCTCTCAGTCAAGGTTAAAAAGTGGGACTACAGTATGTTGAGGGACAAGAAAATTGACATTTCAAAATATTGAGGGATTTCTTTGCTTTGGCCTTGACTGTTCAAAAATTCTCAAAAGATACAAAGGAGATTCCATTGCTGGAGATGAAGTACTGATTTATCCTGAACTCACTCTTTTCCCTCTAGATCCTTCAAAGAAGCTGTTCTTCCCTTTGTAATCAGTATACCTAACAAAAATCAAGGGCAAATTAAATTGAAACAAGAACGAAAAGGTGTAATGTAATCATAAATTATACCTGGGCCCAGTTGTTCAAAGCAGGATTAATATAACCCAGGATTAGTGCAAAAATTGAATTCACAATCTGAATGCTTACAAAGAAAATTCCTGGAAATTATCTTTGTTGTTATCTGGAAACAACTTGTTTAAATTGACAGGGAAAATGTTTATTAACAAAAAGAAAAGGAAACTGAATTAAAATTTAACCCCAATAATAATTGGCCTTTGAACAACTGGGTCCAGGGGGTGGGTGTGCAGGGAGAGATGATAATTTTTTGCAGTGTGCAGGTGTGACTACCTAAAGCTCCTGTAAATCAAGTCCAAGCCCTAATCTTAACACTTCCAGCTGCACCTGCACCTTTAAATTAAAACCAGCAGGGTAGGGGTGGGAACTGACAGGGGATACTACATGTACACTTCTCTTTTCTAACAGTTCTTCTCCCTGTTCTTTCTTTACCTATCACACTTAAAATTAACTTCACCATACGTACCATCTCCTTCCCACTTTTTATGCTATAAAAAAAATAATAATAATAATTACCTATTAATTTACTGATACTAATAGTTGGAAAAAAGTTTACAGAAATGACCAATTCTGGCCTTATAGTTGCTCAAAAGGTGGATTATCCTATCTGTCTACTGGATAAACCTCTATCTATCAAATAGCGTAATTAGTTTCCCCTTATACTTATACACTGGATATGTGATTTATCGGGGGGATAGCGCTATCCAACATTGGAACAACCAAAGCCTGATGGTCTGTTTTGATAGTTAACTAAATAAATATCCTCAATCAGTGTGATCAAAGGAGTGTTGTCGGTCAAAATTAAATTAAGGCATTGAATGGCTTCCACCTAGGTTGATTATCAGTTTCCTTCGTTTCCTAACCATAATTATTCATGATCATGAATAATTAGGATTAAGATAATGTTTTGACGTATTATCTTGTAAATTAATTTTATTATTGTCACTGAAAAGCCCTCTTTAGGAAGTATCAATAAAGTTTGTATTGTATGAAACAACTTTAACCTCAATTTCATTTGGACGTACAACTGATAAAACATGCACACACTTTACCTTTTTCTTTGACATCTTTCCCCTGAGATAAAAGAAATATGGTTTAGCTACTTTACATTATCCATTAGCAGAGCTTAGTTCAAGCAGTACTAGCCTGTCTACTAAGTAATTAAGTCAGTCCGGTAAAAATTACATTGAAGGAAGCCTTGATATAAAAATAAATGTGATAATACAACTGAAGGGAAGTTGATATTATTGACATTAACAGGAAGGGATTGAGTCAACTTCTGGGTTGCTGCTATTAGATAAAAAGCATAATACACAGCTTGCAAGGAATAGCCTACATGTAGAAGCACCCTTCCCCCTCCTTTGTTGGGGGGAGGGTGTGGCTACACGTAGGCTACCAAGGAAAGGCGTGTCCAATAGCCAAGGACTAGCGGATTTTGCTGCCAGGCTAGTGAATTCTGTTCTTAACTTGCCCGATGGGCAAGTGAAGTTGTTTAGGAAATTCAAATCACCAAAAAGCTAAAAATCAATGCAGCTCATCAACAAATTCTTTGGGGCTGGGTAAAATGACTTTTGGGCTAGTACATGCTAGCTACAGCTTGCGCAAAATGCAAAGCTGTAAAACTGACTTTCTTTGCACCCTGAATACAGCCAGCTGATCAGACTGATAAAGGATTTGTCAAGAACAAGTTTGTTCACTCTAGAATAAAATCATTTATCATTTTGAGTAATTCAAACAAAAATGGTGACTATTAGTAATATGGCAGGATGTAGACCATAACCGTACAATGTAAATATAATATTATTCTCAAACATTTATTGCATCAAACAACTAAACAAGGAGAACACAAGCATATTCCAAGGTGCTCATGTTTGCATCACACCAGTTAGGTTTCTTGCTTATGCTTATGCTTGGCTATGAGTCAAACACATAAACAAGCCTTAACTAAGTAATTTCCTGGTCTTGCCCTGTCCAATTATTTATAGTATTTTAAAATATGTATTGTACCTACCAAACAACATTAAAGTATAAACAAGCATTTTCTTTTTCATCAGAGGAGTCTACATCAAAGGATTAAAGGAAAATAAATTTCAAGAGAGAAGAAATTCTAGAATGCATACACATAAATATACTTATAACTAAAACAGTCTGACAACAGAAGAAGCTCACCTATAGAGGACATTTGTTGTAGTGGAGACTTGAAGCGTGCTGTTTTAGTAATCTTTGGAACATTCAAAGTCAGACATTCATCTTTGTTAACAGCTAATTCTTTGCTTACGTCTTCTTCTACAAAACTTGTTGATATCGTGTTACTTTTAAAAACTTCTACTTTGTTTCCAATGTCTGATGGACTCACAGGCACATTACAATGTGAATAGCTCTCCTAGAAAGAAAAACAAGAAGCAGCTATCTTCTATTGTTTACCATTTACAAAAAGTTTCTGGATAATCCAGTTGGAAAGTAAAGGAAACACTACTTTTTGGGTCATTTCAGCCAGAAAATTTCCGCAAGCAACGGAACGTCTCAAAAGGTAGTCCTGTTTTTCCAGGTGGAATATTCCACAGATTTGTGTTCCATTTCTTTAAACCCATCGTTGATACCAGGTTCAGGCTTTAATGGCCTTCTTTTGGTAAATGGAACTGATTAGCGCAAAAGGTAAAGGTGATTCTGGGAAGAAATTTATCTTACCATTTACCCAAACATGATCTCACCGGTTTGCCCGTGTAAAATGGTAAACAACCTTTACCTCTATAATACGAGATTATATGCTATTGATTTAAATGTTCTCAAAACATAGCCAGTCTTAACGTCTTAATGATACTGACAGTTTTAAATCGATATTAACTTCACTAGCCTGCTGAATTTCTTCAAGAGATTATATGCTGATAATATGTAGAGTAAATAACACAATACACAGAGAAAGGCTTCACTGACAATGTTTGATGGGTCACAATATACACCAGCTATCTGTAAGCTGGCCATCTGCCTGTTTATTTCAATCTATTTTTTTTCTCTGTTTTCCATTTTGTGCAAATTTTTAGTTTCTGAATGCCTACAACAGGCTTAGCTGTCTACGAAAAGAGCCCATAGTTCTGTTAAGGACCCCCCCCATCCACCCACCCATATATTAATTACCCCCTCATACCTTTTCAAATTTACTTGATAATTTATGGAATAGGGTACCCTGTGAGCAGAGGTTACTCTTTTGCATGGTTTTTAGCGTTTACAAAGTCATTCGTGTGGCTTGTCTGTCGCGTAGTTAGTTTGTTTTAGTAAACAAACTAACTACGCGAAACACAAGCCGTGTGAACTACTTCGTAAACGCTAAAAGCCATGCAAGAGAGAAACCTCTGCTTGAAGAGTAGGGATATGGCCACACTATAATTATTAAGCTACTGTACAGAGAGTCCAGAGATAACAAAAGAAATATTGCAGTGAGGAAATGAAACAGAAACTTGGTTTAATCAACTCACAGATCTTTAAACTTCAATTTTTCAATCTTTTTAAGATGGAAAATTGACCATATCGTAGCTGATATAACCACAGTTTTTTTGCACAAATAACACTTCTAATTAATCATAATCATTGAATGGGCAAATTTATTTGAATAATATTGAAAAACCTTTTGCTTGTGACTGTACTGTGAAAAATGATTTGTCACATTCTCTCTCCTTAAATGATGAAAAAGGAGAGAAAAACTCCTTAAAATAAGCTTAATTATTGGGCAAGATTATGCTGGCCGTCTGAGAATACTGTATGTAAATTATATCTCTCCAGGTAATTTTCAAACCAAAGCAAAATGGAGGATTCCCATGCACTTCGATCAAATGTATCAGTTGCCCGTCTTAAGCCCAAAGCAAAAGCTTACGCATAAACGCTGTTTAAATGAGCAAATCTCCTGAATCGACCCACATCAAATGCAAGAGCCTTCTGCTCGTCTCACCTGACATGAAGTGGCGTGCAAACCTGCGAGTGAATTCTTTGAGTTTTCATCTTTGTTTAAATTGTTTCCAGCGAGAAATGGAGTGATAAATTTCATTTTCTTAGAAGCTCTAGCCGAAGGGGCTGCGGAGCGACGCATGGTGTTGAGGAAAACAGACAGAATTCACGGAGCAAAAACTTGCAACTCGAACTTTCGCGCCAATGTGAGGTAGCCTCGCTTTGAGGAGAAACCGCGGCCAGGTTTTAAAGTTTATTCAGGCTTCGTTCTACAAATATGGTAAACTTCTGATAAAAAAAAAACGAAGTTTGTACTCAGTAAAATATAATAACTTCTTCGTTTACTGGAAATTAGCAAAAATAGTCAAAACTTTTCACCTTGACTGCATTATTTATTTTCTCATTTTTTGAGAGTAGTGCCAAGCTGCCGGGCCTCTTTTATGATGGTGAATTCCCGTGATGCTCTAGGGTGGTGTGGTGGCCAAGCGCATATCAAAGCTGTCTTCGAGGCGGAAATTCGGCAGAGCTTGTGAAGATAAATTGTGCTTTTTTGTTGAGAAAAACTTTGGAATACGTTTCGAAAACCTCAGGAAAAAATCGAAAGGTTACCAGTGGATAAAAGTGTGAGTAAATTTGGGATGGATGGGTAGTTTTAGTGCATTAATTTTGTGGATGCGATCAATGCTGTTGTTCGTTATGAAAAACCAAAATGGCGGCAATGTCGCGCATGCTCTGCCTTGTATGAAATTGACCGAAAACGGCATTTCCTCTTGCAGGATGCTTGGGACGTTTCCTTCACAGGATGGGAATATTATGTCAAACAAGCACCTTGCGGAGTTGAAGTGATGCGGCGAAACAGCGAATCGTCGCAATATCACGATGAAACTCCTCGCAGAAGAGTTCGCAGGACGCCTTCTCATGACTTGGAAAGACATCATAGCAATGATATTAAAGTGGCCAGGTCGTTGGATGGTGTAGAAAATGTACCGACCTCGCCTTACTCGCAAGCCTCATTTCAATATCTAGGACCTCATGGAGCCAGTTCGACTCCAAGTCCGACGCGATCGGTGCAACCTGTTAGCCCTCATAGAAGCGTGAGCTACCATGGATTCCAGCGTAGTTTTAGTCAGCCTGTGGGGTCAACAGGAGAATTGTCTCCCTGTTCCCCATTTCCTCACCCAGTTGTTTCGCCATCACATTACCAGTCTTCTTCACCAATGCATGTGTCACCAGCTCTGTCTCCTTCAGCTCTTCCTTCCACGCCTTCATGCGCAACACCTAGTAGTGTAACATACACGCTTTCTCGTGGTCCAGGCTCAATGAGTCCCAGAGGCTCCGGTTTAAAAACTCCTGAATTTTATGCAGGGATGCCTGATGCATCTCAGTTAAGTCCTGCAGATCCGAACTTTACAGTTCCTTATTCATCTGAACCTTTCTCTAATCCCAGGGATCAGTTTGTTTACAGTGGGGGAAGTCCCTCTCAAGGCGGCACCATTCATCATCTCGGGTACAATACATCTCACAGGACACAGTCATTACAGAATCCAGCACTATTTACAAATCAGTTGTCACCTGGTCGAAATCAACCCACAGGAAATGCTTTGAATCCTCATGGTTCAGTCAGTGTTAGCAGAAATCATGGTGTAGCAAACAGGGGAGATAAATCTCCCGGATTCCCTGTATCATCTGATTTAATTGAAACAGGAAAGTTACGACCACTTGTAATTGGATATTTTAACGGAGAAATTGAAACCTTAAAGGCAAATTATCGTGAGAAGCTACAAGAGTTGTTTTTTCTTCAAAGTGGAGGCAGTATGATGGATTTCTTAATGTGGAAAAAGAGGCCAAGTCCACAATTTTTACAGTTTCTCAACTCAAATCGCTTGGATGATACATCTGGTATGAATCCTTCACTTACTGCAATGACTGTGTCGCCATCTTCTAGGTTACCACAAAGTTTTATGTGGCCTCAGCAACAAGCAGATGCTAGCAATGCTGGTGTTACAGACTTGACTGCATTGCAAAGACAAGTTCATGAACAAGCTGGTCTTGATCCTCGAAAATCAGTGCCAGGCAATTTCAATGCAAATTCTAATTATAACCCACAAATTTCTGATGGAATTGCACCTAATGTTTCTCCATTTACTGGAAACCAACCTCTTTCAAGAACAAACGTAGTCAGCAACCCTCCTCCATTTTCTAGGTCAATGTCATTACCAAATCCTCCTCTAGAAATGCATGTTCCGCCTGGCCACGGGACCAATCATTTCGAAAGTAATCATGCAGCAGTAGGCACAGTGGCCAAAAGCCATGTGTCTGGTGTCAGTGCAGTTCAATCTGGAGTGCCAAGTCAGGCAATATCTAATGGACCTACTGTGCATCCTCATGGAGCGAGAAGCACCAGAGGACAATCGTTATCCTCCATGCTTGAACAGTCATTCAGCAGTACAGAGGATATTGCTGTTGAAGCAAAGAAAGAGGCAGAAGTACTCAAAAGAGTATCTGAACTGCGTAAGGAAGGTCTCTGGTCTTTGACCCGTCTCCCTAAAGTCAAGGAATCAGATAGGTGTAAAGCACACTGGGACTATCTCCTTGAAGAGATGACCTGGTTAGCAACTGACTTTGTGCAGGAAAGAAAGTGGAAAAGGGGTATTTGTAAGAAGGTACGTGTTAAAATGTAAATATTTCCTTCTTAGAAAAGCTCACTGTAAAATTTTATGCAAGGATGTAAGCAGCTAAATATTATACATATATTAATTCAGGGTTGTCAGAAAGTTTTGAAGTAGATGACTGAGTTGTCAAAGTAAGCGGCTAGTCCAAGGATATTTTATTTAAAGAATGCCATCTGTAAAGAAATGCTAAGCAGAGTAGCTAGCCAATACTAACCAAGTAGGCAGCGATTTTCGCCGGCAGCAGGCTACTTTTGACAACCCTGATTAATAATTAATAGAATGGATACAATTATTGTATCCATTCTATTTCAGCCTCACTGGCCTATTCAGCATGAACAGAATTTAAAGGAATCTTTTTTTGTTGTTAAAAATAAGTTCAACAAGGTCAATTAACATAAACATATAACGGTAAGAAATGGGACCTCATTTGGGAATAGAGAGATTAAGGCGAAAGGCTTTTTTCGGATTTAAATGTCAGTGCCTTTAAAGACTGCATAAGTGTAGTTAATATATGCGTGAAAATCACATGAAAACACCATAGTGTCTGAGGACCAATCCATTGAACAGCGTATTTAAACGTTGTTATAATTATCAATTCTCATCAAAACAAGGCAAACAATCCGTACAAACAATTTATAATATAACCTGACATAGCATGAATCTGTCCTGATTCTGGCTGTAAAGTGATTTTTACAGCGGGAATTAAACAAGGCATGGCGAGATACCAGTTTTGTCTAACTGTAGAGGTCAGAGAAAACATTTTTCATGCTATGGTTTGGTTCATAATCACGTCAAGAATTAAGCATGACTTTCCGAAACTAAACAAAGTGTTACCACCACTAATAATAATCATGAATGGTTGGGTGTAGGAGACAAAGGAAATTGGGAATCAACCTACAGTCTCAGTCAAAATGTTTGGGACACTTTAGTGTCTTTACTCTTGTTACCCTCCCAGCGTTGGTGTGCAAGATTTGGTGAGTTAACTGTGATAAACAGCATTGGGAGGACGAGTAGACAGGCCAGAAGTAAAAAAAGCAGCATTGGGTGGAAGTGTCCCAACTATTTTTTTCTGGTACTATAGGTTGAAACCATTTTAACCTGGACTTCATTTTGAACTACAACGTATACATATATCACTTTTGCAGATATCCAGAGCTGTTCTAAAATACCATCAGGAACAGAAAAGCAAGGAAGTAAAAGCTGAAAAGGAAGAATCAGTTCGTCTCAGAAAGATTGCTGCAAGCATATCAAAGGAAATCAAGCAATTTTGGTCTTCTGTTGAAAAGGTTACTGTTTGTGTCTGTT
This sequence comes from Porites lobata, assembly GCA_942486035.1. Taxonomy (NCBI): domain Eukaryota; kingdom Metazoa; phylum Cnidaria; class Anthozoa; order Scleractinia; family Poritidae; genus Porites; species Porites lobata. Next base: position 1,110,405 of record CALNXK010000021.1, on the reverse strand, counting down.
ATGTCAACTGCTTGCTTGTAAGTCCTTTATGCCTAAGTATAAATTCCAGAAAAGATGAGGGTAGGGGTAAGTGCCTACAACAGTGGTGGAGTCGTGCACATTTAAGCTGTCAGTAGGTATCTATGGCAACCTAGTGTGTGGCATCCACCAACAGCACTGAGAAAGAATTCAGTGCAAAATGAATAGGACATAGTTACTTACCATAGAATGAGGGAGAAAAGGGCAGAAAAGTAGCATCAAGGCCCTGAACAGTCCAGTTTTGAGTTCACTATGATCCCTGAATAAAAGCTTAGCCTTTATCTGAAATAAATATATTCACAAATTCCAACAACATTAAGACCTGGTTATTGCTCTGTCTATTGTGTATTTTCAAGTTTCAAACACTAACTTGCCAGAATTTTGAATATTTTACTTTATGTCAATGCTAACCCTATATGAATGTGTCATTAATTTTTGTATCCAGCTGTAATTTTTGATTCGAAAAAGGATTATTAATGTGAAGTTAATCATGCTACTTCGTGGGCTTTCCCTTAGCAAATATGAGGGATTATTATTTTAAACCACATAATTAAATCACAACATTTCAAAGCATAACATTGAACATACTTGGCTATATCTGATTTATGTTAGGTAGCATTTTTTTTATTGCCCTTGACAGGTTGTCCAGTACAAGGTTCAAAGCAGATTAGAAGAGAACAGAAAGAAAGCTCTTGACTTGCAGTTAAACTTCATTGTGGATCAAACAGAGAAGTATTCATCTTGGCTGGCAGAGAGCCTTGCTGTACCACCACCCTCCAGTGGTCCAGCATCAGGTGTCTCGACTGGGCCTTCCTCTCCAGTATCATCTAAACCAGAAGGTAGGTCTTAGTAATTGTAATGTGGCTAAATATCATTAAGGCAAAGTTAAATTCGAGCAAATGCTGCCAGTGCTCTTCCTCATCTGCCGTACATGACCTTTGGGGTGGCCTCCAGGGGTTTTGCAGGGTTTCAAGGTTCATTGCTTTACACATGCAGTGTTATCAGCTGATCTTTGCAGATCAAAAGCTCAGCTATTGCAAGTCATTGCAGATTCGTAGGGCGCTTTCCAAAAGTCAGAACTGACCGGCCAGACCATAGATGGACCAGTCATTTTTACAATGAAAAATGCTTTTTTCCAAGAGTTTTTGTTGAAACACTATCGCCTTCGTGCATGCTATTTAGGATTTCACTGATCTAGCTAGATAGTTTTGATTAAAAGTGAAATTCTCTTTGTGACTGGATTGGTCTGTCCAGTCAGTTCTGACAAATGGAAAGTGCCCTTAGCCCTCTCCTCCCTCTATTGCATTTGGTTGGCAGGGTAAGTATCCTTTCAGGTAAGTTATGTCCACTGATTTTTTCAGTGTGATGGTGCCGGTTAGTGGGTGCTCGTTTGGGTGGTTCTCGCGTTCTAGGGTTGCCATGGAAACCTCCCTGCGGCTATGGCATCTGACTCCCGGCTAACCTGTAAGCTTTAAGGCACCAGTTCCCAAGCTCATCTATTTGTGATGAGTTTAAACCATAATTCTTTACCCACAAGGCACTTGTCCTTGCCTTCCAGATTGGATTGGAATTTGGAAATGTTGGCTTTTTGGGGAAGGGGAAAACCGGAGTGCCTGGGGAACCTCTCTGAGCAAAGGAGAGAACCAACAACAAACTCAACCTACCTATTGTGTAAGCACTGGGAATTGAACCTAGGCAACATTGACCACTGCACCACCTTTGCCCTCCACTCCCCTGTCAGACGAAGTAGTCCTTTTTTCCAGGCACCTATAATTGACTAGTCATCAATCCTATTGTTGTTTGTTGTTTTTTTGTGAAAGTTGTGCTGAGTTTAAAAAAACATCTGTTGGTCACAGTTACTTGTTATTTTCAGCACTGAAATGAAAAACTGGTTCCTGAGCATTGTTCAGTGGGAACCTTTAGTATTTCGTGAGATATCCTTTTTTGGTTATTAATTCAAAGTATGTCTGATAGCAAAATGAACAGCCTCCAAGGTTTTGTGGAAAAACTAAAGTGAATCAACAGAAGCCACTAAGAGGCGGGAGGGGGCTAGTTGAACCCTGGCACTAACTAAGATCTCATCTGCAATGGACTGATTTTTACAACATTTTTAGGTGGTGATAGTGAATTTGAGCCTGCTGAGGAACTGGATGATGAGGAGACAATTGATGTGGAAGAAGCTCAGGAGCAGTCTGAATCCAGAGAAAAAGAGCTGGAGATGCTGCGACAAGAAAGTGAAATCCCCTTGGAAAAACTTTTGGAGAGCCTACCTCCAGAGATACTTGAGGAAAGGAGTGACGAAAGTGGAACTGAAGAAAGTGATAATGATGATGATGATTCATCTGCTGAAAGTGATGCTTCAAGGTAAGATTTGGTGGGTTGCAAAAACCAAAGCAAGCAAACTGCTCCTCGCACAAAAATAATTAATACAATATTATGGTCATTTGCTTGGTCTTTAAGTTTTCCTCTATAACCATGGTTCTCATGGCCAGCGAATGCAGCATTGACAGGGTACAGTTTCTTTTGTCATGACACATTTTCTTTTGTATTTGCCATAGTAATGAAAGTGATAACAGCGACATTGAAGTAGATGTTGAGGGCAACAATGATGAAGAACAAGAACAAGAAGCAAAGAACAAACAGAAGTCATCCACAAGGTAAATGCTTTTGAAGCAAACAGGTGACATAAATCAAATTGTGTTCATTGTAAGCACCCTCAAGGTTTTAATGCAGAGGAAATTATCCAACTTAGAGACAGGTCATGTTTCAGGACGTTCAAGAACTTAGAAGTCCTGAACCTAAGTTAGCTGTTCTTGTACTGTGCACTGTTTCCCTTTAAAAATGAACCTCTGAGCTATTTCTAACCTATTGTCACTTAATATGGAGATTACGATACCATGATGGGAACGGCAGCAAAAGTGTTGCTAAAAAAGCGAATTTGTGTTCTTTTAATCTCTATCGTGATTATTTCAACTTGCTTACTTGATCAAATGCAAGCCAACTCTTCTGGAGTTGAATTCCTAAGAACCATATCCAAGTTCAGAAGAGAAAGACAATTTTGTCATGCCTTGTTTACATCTTCCTTGAAACCTGAAATCAGGCATTTCCACATCAGTGGTGTGGTGAGGGCAAAGAAATGTACAGTAAAAATGTGCTGCTCATGTTTTGATGTTCTTGTTGCTGTTGTCATTGTGGCATCTTAAACTTTTTATTCTCTTGTGGCTGATCGTAGGAAACCTGTTGGTACAGGTGAGTCAGCTGAAGCAGATGTAGAGTTTGTTGTAACTGAAGAAGGTACAGAGGAAGATGATGAACAGACTCTAGAAGAAGAGGAGAGGATGGAAGGAGAATCTGACCATAAAAATGAGATTGACAGCCTTCAGAAAGAAGGTATGAATACAGTTTCGTTGTTTTAGTTAAGATCCATTCTGAGGTTCAACTAGCATCCAACCTATGCACACGTGGACTACCAAAATTCCAGACAATGGTTACTAAGGAATAAAATGAATTAAACAAGTCCCTAGTTGATTATTAATTGGATTGATGCCTTTTTATGTACCAAGGTGAAATGCCGATTGAAGAGCTGATGAAGATGTATAGTGCTGCTGAGAATGAGTCAACGGATATGCAGAGTGATGTGGAGAGTTCACAAGAATCATCTGAAGAAGGTACTGTAGGAATTGCAGAACTGGTCTACAAATAAATTTTTTTGGTGGTTTCTAATAATTATTATTGTCTTCTTGATTTGCAGAAATGAGTGATGAAGAGGGAATGGAGTATCTTGTTCAGACAGACCAGGAAAAAGCCAGTGAATCACAGGTGTGTTCTGTTATCTTTGAAAACTAGACTTGTATCAGTATCTGTTATCAGAGCAACTAGATTTCTGCATGCATCTGGAACTTATAAAGGCAATGATGTAAAGTTCAGCATCTTTAATTTAGTACATTGGTTGCTCAGTATGTTCTTGATTGTCACCATTGTCACCATTCATCAAGTTGCAACTTGTTGAAAAGAACATAATAGCTTCCTTAATATCATTATTCTTGTTCTACCACTTACCATTATGCTATATCTAATGACCTATTTTTTATCACCTGACATAATATACTCTTTGACATGATTTGAGCAAGAGTTGAAAATAGCATTTTTGAACTGTAGTATAGGTAGTGATCTCTACTTAGTATTATCAAGGAGATGCTGAGTGATTGCCCCCTGCTAATTTTTATGATGCACTAAGTAATGAATACCATTTTATTCATCTTAAAACCAAGTATTTCAATAATAGGTACAATAATGAAGAAATAATATTGTTTTGTAGAGTGCTGATTCTGATCCAGATCAAGAGCTGACAGATGCAGCTGCAACTGCACAGAGCTTACAACCTCGAGGATTTACCTTGGAGACTACTGAAGTAAGTATCTAGCTTTTATTCCATCCTTAAGGGGGCGTAGTTATTCAGGAGTTATTCAGAAGAAAATTATCCAATGTATTGATTATGAAAGTGCCTGTCGTGCTTGTTACACACTGTTCTGCTGGTAAAGGTTGTCTTTTTAAAGGTAGTTTGCTGTTGCTGCTGTTTCTAAGAAAGAGTAAGGGATTTTTTTATAGGTGACCCTTCTTCTTCCAAAACTTTACAAAGTACAGTCATGTGCTGGTGTAAAGTACTAAGTAGATCGTGACAAACATGTTGGATCTTAGATTAACACTACTAAGTTGGTCACATCAGAAGACCACAAACCCAAATGGTAGCACTACAACACACGTAACTCTCTCCATAAATGGACTAGCAACATTTTCTTCCTCTTTGCCCAGATCAAGACCAAAGTGCCATTTCTGCTGCGTGGTGTCTTGCGTGAATATCAACTGATTGGCTTAGACTGGCTGGTAACCATGCATGAGAAACACTTAAATGGCATTCTGGCAGATGAAATGGGATTGGGTAAGACAATCCAGACAATAGCATTGCTTGCACACCTGGCTTGTGAGAAGAGCATGTGGGGTCCTCACCTTGTTGTTGTTCCCACATCTGTCATGCTGAATTGGGAGTTGGAGTTTAAGAAATGGTGTCCTGGGTTCAAAATCTTGACTTACTATGGCAGCCAAAAGGAACGCAAGGCCAAGAGACAGGTGCGTGCATTGGTCTTGTCTTCTGTCAGGGCTTCGACTTTTCTTTTTTCTGCACTTCTACAACCTGCAAGGTCCAATTATGTCAATGTCAAAATGTCAAAGTCAATAGGTCAAGTAATATGCAGATTAGGATAAGCAAGCAAAATGATCATGTTTTAAGTTGTTTTAGACATTTTGTATGGCCATCTAATTTGAGTTTTTTTTAAATCTTGGAAGCACAGATTCAAGAGGATTCTAATACTGTTGCCTTGTCATTTTGTTTTTCTATGTGTACAAAACATGTGCTTCTTTAAGTGCTAGCTCTTAACTGTTTGTGTTTTGCAGCACTAAGTTTGACCCTAGCAAGAGTTAGAACTCCTTAACTGAGCAATGAAAAAAATAATGGCCAAATCCCATTCATTTGGGACACTTCAATTTGTTTCAACAGGGCTGGACAAAACCAAATGCATTCCATGTGTGCATCACTTCATACAAGCTTGTTATTCAAGATCATCAGGCCTTCAGAAGAAAGAAGTGGAAGTACTTCATTCTTGATGAGGTGTGTTCATCATCAGACCTCATAATTAACTGTGTTGCTGTGTTAAGGTGGTACCATAAATAATATTATTGTTCAAAGCTGAGCTTCTCATTGTATTTTGCAGGCCCAAAACATCAAGAACTTCAAGTCCCAAAGATGGCAGTACCTGCTAAACTTTAACAGCCACTGCCGACTACTCCTTACTGGGACACCTTTACAAAACAGCTTGATGGAACTGTGGTCTTTGATGCATTTTCTAATGCCCCATGTTTTTCAGTCACATAAGGACTTCAAAGAATGGTTTTCCAACCCCCTTTCAGGAATGATTGAAGGCAGTAGAGAGTATAATGAGGGGCTCATCAAAAGACTTCACAAAGTGAGTACCTAGTGTACCAAAAACTTGAAAGGATTGCCGTTGTAGCGTAGTATATAATATGTTACAGGTCAAAATATATTCAGGTTCAGTAAAAGATTTTTAGCTTCGGTTTGATTCTCAATTTCCTTTGTCTCTTGGCTTTAGGTGATGAATAATAATTAGGGGTATGGCTGTAATCATCTCATATCCAACAAGAACGAGTGGAATAATTGTTTTATTAAAAACGGCCACAAAATATCAAGAATTCCTCCCGACTTCACTTGTAAAAACAACCGATTTTCAGCTTGCTTTTAATTTTGAGCAGACGTATACAGTTACCATATTTGGAGAGAATGGTATAATGGCTCCTATACCATGATGTCTAAGCCAATCAGAGCTCTGGGATTGCATTATCCAATAATTCAGTTTTTAATAATATTTGATTTAACCTGAATGTAATTTTGACCTGTAACATATACCTTGGCCACCCAATCCAATATTGCATAGTCGTTATTGCTATGTGGTAATTTCAAGTGGCCAATAACAAAAAACTCTTTTAAAACCCACTGATGTTTACTATTAATACAGACATTTAGTGGATCCTGTCGAGAGGTACATCAAGAATAAATCATCACTTTTGCCATCTGTTGTTGTTGATTGCTTAGTTTTAAATATTTTTGTTAGAGTTAATAACACATTGTTGTTTTAGGTTCTTAGGCCGTTTTTGTTAAGGAGACTAAAACAAGAAGTTGAAACCCAAATGCCTAAGAAGTATGAACACTTGGTCAGATGTCGGTTATCAAAGAGGCAACGTTACCTTTATGATGACTTTATGTCCAGAGCCAAGTAAGTACTGGAATGAAAATGTTTGTTGTTCTCACTGTCGAACTGGACTTTTTGAGTTTCTGCTAAGTTAATGCTGTAGAACTTGTTGGCTTTATTAAATGTCACTTCCATGTTAGTCACATTAGATTAACAAGGCCAACTGCTCTGTGTCCAAGGTTACTCTCTATCCATTAATTTTGGTTTTGCAGTCAATGGCCAAGATTAAAAGCTGCTATAAAACCCATGGCACCTCACTATCACGTGTTAGTGGTTCCTGTCGGTAGCTACATACACTGTAATAGAATAATAATTACTGTATTAGTAATACTGTCAATGCGGCAATTAACATTTGGGCTAAGGTAAACTCAGGACTTTGCTGGCCAGAAGTCTTTCATTTCAGATTAAGAAGGGGTTCTCATAGCTTTACAGGAGCCTTTGGGAATCTCTTGATAAGTGTTTTGATACTATTTCAGCCTTACTTCAGGTTTAAGTCACCAATATTGTATTTCAGGACAAAGGAAACTTTGGAATCAGGCCACTTTCTCAGTGTAATCAACATTCTCATGCAACTAAGAAAGGTATCTCATTCTTTCTTTATTTCTTATCGCGTTATTACCGGTATTTCTTTCTTTTTTTCTTTCGCACTTTTGATCATATTTGCATGGAAAAGGCGCATCACAAATTTTAATTATTCTTATTCTTACTGTTATCCTTATTCTTATTCTTATTCTTATTATTTCTTAAGAAAGTAAATGAATTTTTTTAAATTGACTTTGGAATTCTCAGCACTTTTGGACTGTTTGCTCTCACAGTTACTTGCTCCACTGAGGCATATAAATGGGTTTCAGTGAATATAATTCTTGAGTTTTCCCTGTGATGTACATGTCATTTATGGGGGGAGTAGAACTTCATTCCCTGGAGACCTAAAGGGTAACTTCGCTCAAACCCAGACCCAGTGAAAATTTTGGACACTGTTTTTCTTATCAGGATGTGTACTATATGTATTGTTAACAGTCGTATAAAATTGTTTATTCTCTGCAGGTCTGTAACCATCCAGATCTTTTTGAGCCCAGACCAACAGTTTCACCTTTGCAGACAGAGGGTATAGTGTTCTACACTGCTTCATTAGTGCTCAAGGCTTTGGAATACGATCCTCTTAAACAAGTCAATTTTGGCTACTTGAACTTGTGTATATCCGACATTGAAAGAACAGTTACAAGCTATGCAGCATATCGCACTCAGTCCCTTCAGACGCCTTCACAAATGATTATTGAAGTAGACACCCTTCCTGAACCTACCAGGCAACTGGTGCCACCAGTAAAACCAAGGAGAATTTCAATGTCTGGGTATACTGTGGCACCATTGACTGGCATAAAGACTGATATTTCAAACAGTGTTCATCCATCTGGCCATCATGTACCTTCTGTACCACCACCTCCTTATTCCGCACACCCACAGCACAGGATGCATGGAGCTTACACACCAGGTAACCTACCCTATGGTATGCCGCCTAGTTGGTCTCAAGAGCTACCAGGTTACCCACGTCCTGGCTACATGGGATCTGTTGCAGGAAGATTACAACCAGGGACGCCTGAAGGACAGCATGGCTACTCAACACGGCATAGTACTGGAGCGCCAGTTGGCTACCCAGCTTCTAGGTTACTTATGGCGGGATATGGAAGAGCTCCCCCTCCTCCTTATCCGGGTCATGCAGCAGGGTATGATACCCAGCGTCAGCCTTTGGCAAGACATCCATCGTGGCCAGCTTCTCCTTCTGTCAGCAGTGTAACTTCTGAACCACGGCAGATAGTTGCTAGTAATGCTGACCTTCCAGTGCTGCAAGTTAGAGCACCTGTAGTACAAAGTGTGAAGTCTGATACAGCAAGTAGACTTGCTCATCCCGAGACAAAACCTTTTGCTGTTTCACCCAGCAAGAGGATTGCCCTGGAGAACAAACCATCAGTCGCTGTTCCAGCTGTCTCTCATGTAAACAAAGATTCTCCTTTCTACCTGGTATGTGATTGCAATGATAGATTACCCTTAATAGAGCAGAAAGTAAACTGTAAGCTGGTTGAAGTATTAGGGGTGCCATGGCAGTCCTTCCACAACTCATCTCCTAGCACCTGCCATACCATCACTGAGACACTAGTATGTGGAATGTGGGAGGGAGGGGAGGGGTAAAAGCCAAACTAGCAAACAATGGTGCACATAAAATTTCCTCTGGAAAACCAGTTTGCTGATAGTTTGTGGATTATTGTAAGTCCAAACCTAGGCAACTAATGTTTGTTCTGTTGTTGTTGTTTTTTTTGTTTTTCTATTCATTTTTCATTTTTTATTATTTTTATTTCAAATTTTCTGTGTCTTTTATCTACCAAAGGAAAAAAAACAATGTTAGACAAGTCATTAGTTGGGGAGGTGTACAGAGACATGGAAAGGAGGCTACGAGAAATTCGCTTCTCTTCATTTCTGGATCAAAGGCTTATGCTTGATTGAGATCATTACTCATTAATATAAAACTTGAATGTCATCTTATTGGTCCATTCCAATCCCCTAGGATGGTGCCCAGCCCCATTTAACGATCGACCAATGTTTTCAGATCCTTGTTTGTTCACTATAGGCATTTTTGCATATAATGTTACAGGAAAACCTTGCAGAAAAGAGAGCTAAAGAAAGAAAACAAAAGCTGACGCGCATCGTGGAAGTAAACAGCCGTCATGCTCAAGCTCAGCCTGTTTATGGAGTGGACCTGGTGAAGGCTGTATCTGTTGTTCATAATGTGTGGACTACAGTCAAGCGCTCTGAGTATTTAACAAACATGATGAAGACCCCAGAGTCTAGAATTGATGAAATGAGGGAAATCATAAGAAGGTAGATTGCACATAAAACAACACATTGTCACTGGATACTTATTCTCTAAAGCATAGCAGTGTTGCCAGATGCATCTTTTTCAGGCTCTGTGTCAAGTAGGAAAATCAGTCTCATTAAAGCTGCAAAATGAAGCTTATAATGCTGTATCCTCAGCAAAATTTCCTACAGCATTAATTGGCATTGAGTAGTATGCTGAACCTGGGCAAAAAACAGTTTAAAGACAAAGCCCTCAATGCTAGCCCTTCCTTGCAATAATACAGTCATGTTACATTAAGGTACATTTTCGGCACTGACAGTACGTGATGAATTCTCAACTTCAATGGTCCGTGTTTTTGAATGACCTTGATATTACTGAAGTTCTGAGCTGTCAGGTAATGGTATTAATGATAATTATTTGGCATAGTGTTTTGTTAATCTGGTACTGTGTATGAAATGTGAATTGTACCATTGAGTTTCCCTGTGATACCTTTTCTTGGTTGTTCAATCTTTTGTTTGACTCTCTCTAATTCAGACAGCTAATACTTGTCCCATCAATGTCCCATCTCAGAAATAGTTTACTGTAAAACAGAAATCTCTTCCTCATGCTTGTTTTTCCTCTCTCTTTTTTTGAAGGTTTGTGTTTGTAATCCCAAAGGCCACAGCTCCTCCCATTAGACTGCACATGTCACATCCTCCACCATCGTTCGTCACAAAGATGCAGATCCTTGAAGAAAGGCTTCATCATGAATTAATGCCTAGGACAACTTTCATGCATCCTGTTGCAAGAGGAACGTCCATGCAATTTCCTGAAGTACGCCTCATTCAGTATGATTGTGGTAAGAACAAAACAAATAAAACAACGTGTTTTGGTTTTGCTTCAACCTCCCTTTAATGTGTACTTGTAAGTTGAACTATAAACAAACTTGTGTACTTATTTATCTGTTTTAATGCAGGCAAGCTACAAACTCTTGACCTTCTCTTGAGAAGACTAAAAGCTGAAAAACACAGGTAAGAGTGAGGACGTATTCTCTGATATCAAAGGAACAAGCTTCTTCAAATTCTGCAACATGGATTATTGCTGTCTAAAAGTTCCCTGTCAAAGTTTTCCAAGAATTTTATCACTTAATTAGACACTTATTTTTTAAAAATGCAACTGGTATGAGCTGTTGTGAAACAGATCACATATCAGTACTTTCCCCGTAGTCTTTGAAATGCCAGGGAAAAGTTCTCATATAGGTAGTAAAGTAAATTGTGCCAGTCCTTTGAAATTTGCCTGGATGCATATTTTCACTTGAATGTCCTTTCTTCCACTGCGTTTCATCATGTGAACTGTTAGGCCCTGTTCACACCAAAGCTTGAACATGTTTAAAAGCTGTTCAGTTTAACACGGTTTAAACTTCTTTCCTTCGTAAAAGCTGTCTTCTGACTTAAGTTGATTGCAAGTTTAGTGCAAATTTCAAAACATTTTAATAAATACTATATTTATACTGCAAAAAATAGATCAGCTGAGTATGAAGAAACAGCTGGGATAAACCTACATGCAATTTTGGAATTTTCTTTGAACTCTGTGTAAAAAAAAAAGACCTGTGCCCCAGTTTTCCATGTCTGCTTTTTCATTTCTTAAAACCTTGTTTGATTAAACGTGTTTAGCCGGCATTAGTTTAAGACTTCTTCAAATTTTCTGTAAGGGTGCTTATCTTCACTCAAATGACCAAGATGCTTGATGTGTTAGAAAGTTTTCTAAACTACCATGGTTACATCTACCTGAGACTGGACGGTACCACAAGAGTGGAACAGAGACAGGTAAAGATACAGTGAAATTTTGTGTTTCAATATTATTGTTTGTTTGCCCAAATAATTTTGCATTGTTACAGTGCATGTAGTTCGATGTATTTGTTGGAGCCGCAGGTGTCTTTGAACTTACTGGGCAAACTTAGGGGGAACCAGGCCCGTCGTTTATGGTCCAGTACCTAGGCATTTCATCAGCTACTCTGAGCATGGCCCCAGCTACTTGCAAACAGGAGGAAAATACAACCAAGATCTAGAGCTTCCTGGCTGTTCATTTCCTTGCCCACCAATATTTCATATATCCAGCAAGTTGAAGTGACAGCTCTGAGAGTTAAATCCTAGCTGTATTTTTTGGTTATTTATATTAAAAATTGTACTTCCATGAAGACAAAAGTTGTTATATTCATTAGCATGAACATGGTTGCTAACTGGATCTTTTTATGGAAGAAGAGAAAAAGTTTGTCTGATTAGCAGGCAGGTGTGAAACAAGTGAACATCTCTGCTTACTGTCAGTCAACAATAATTTATTTGGTCTTGAGTAAATCTAGGCATGTGCAGAAAAAAGCCCTAAGTCACTGCTGAGATATATGTATATATTTGAAATTCTCCCTTTGGTTTGCAAGCATACAAAAGGGAAACTGGAAGGAGAATTTAGCAGTTAATCAAAAGTCACTTGGTCTTTCTTTCTTGGCAATTTATTACAATGTAACTGGGTGTGCTTGAGCTTAAATAAGGACAACTTACTCACTATGCAACAATTTGGCTATAATGTTATTGTTACTTGGTATGAGACCCTAAATAAGGGGAACTTTCTCACTGTGCAACAATTTTCTACTGTATTGGTAAAAATGTTTTTTTGGATGAGTATAAGATATTGGTGCCAGGTGAGTTGAAAATATTATCAAATAGCGTAGGGCTAATGGGACAACATGTAATGCTAGTTTGTTTTAACAGAATATCTTTTCAAGATAAAATTAATAAAATTAATAGTAACTAAATTTTGGGAGTTTAAGCAAAGACATTTTTGAACAATGCCATCAATCAGAAACCGACTTTTTGCATTCTTGGGTTGTGTTTTTGCCCAAATTTTTGGGCAAATCGTCTCTGTCAGATTTAAGACAGCTGCAATACAGATTGGTAGCTGAAGGCACATAAAAAGGGAAAGGAGTCTCTTCCACTTGACTTTCATCGCATCGCCCTGAAACATCTTTGCTTGAGCTCGCTAACATCTTTTATGGGAGAACTATCAAGTACAAAGAAGTATCAAACTAATAATTGTTTGGATTTATTCTTCCTGTTAGGTGTTGATGGAGAGATTCAATGCAGATTCACGCATCTTCTGTTTCATCCTGTCCACACGCAGTGGTGGTCTGGGAGTGAACCTAACAGGAGCTGACACTGTGATATTCTATGACAGTGACTGGAATCCCACCATGGATGCCCAAGCACAGGACAGATGTCATCGTATTGGTCAGACAAGAGATGTCCACATCTACCGACTCATCAGTGAGCGTACTGTGGAGGAAAATATCCTGAAAAAGGCAAACCAGAAACGAATGTTGGGTAACATTGCTATTGAGGGAGGAAACTTTACAACAGCATACTTCAAAGAGGTGAGTTGCTCCTGTTGAACCTCTCTGTCCTCTCTCCAGCCTGTTGATGATCATTTAGAGTTATTATGCCGTCGATGGTATATGGTATATCAGTATGGGGAGGCCTCACAAATAAGGAAGGTTTTAAGGCATTAGAAGCACTGCATGGTAGAGCTGCGAGAATTATCCTAGAGTTACCTTGAGAGATATCTAATGCAGATGTTATGAAAAAGGCTAATTGGTCTTCTTTAGCCTTTATGTATAAAATTAGCTTTGCTAAGCTTATGTATAAAATCCACAATAACCTGACTCGAGACGCTATGTCAGCTATTATTAAGAACAATGATAACATCAAGCGATATCAACTTAGGAAGAAACTGAAAATTGATGTCCCTCGTTTTAACACCAACTACATGAGGAACTTTGTAGCTCGTAGAGGAGCAATAGTTTGGAACACGTTGGTTCCTCAACTTAATGACGATATAGACAATGTTAAGAAATATGCGATTATGGCAAGACGGTCAAAGGCTCTGTTCCACCTAGATTTCGACTGTATCTCCCCTCAAACATTGACCAGAAGGGAGGAAGGTTTTAAGTATAATTAGTGTTAATAATTAGTCGATACTAGAGTACCACCTTGTACTTTAGAATCTTAAGCTTTTATCGTTTTAGACTTGTAAGTAGCTATATGATTTTAGCTGGTGTATATCCTATTTATTTTCTAATTCATTAGTTATCTTATTTAATTATTTAGACACGACCCCACAAGCGAAGCATTGCTTTAAATACTTATTGTGTGTAAATAAAGATTATTGATTGATTGATTGATTGATTGATTTTAACTTTCTTGAAGATAATGTATGTGACAAGAACAGGGAGAAAAATTGTTTAAGCAGGTCAAGTTTAAAGTTTTAGATGACATTCAAAATAACTGACCATGCAGTCATCAGAATTGATGTCACATTTTTATAACCATGATTCAAAAAACAAGATTACAATTAGTCGTCTTCAGAAATAGTGCCTTCTGTTTTTTTTAGTCATGGACTTGAACATATGTGTATAGCACCATAGTGTGACACGTTTGTGTATTATACATTCGTCTACTTATCAGCATAATGTTAACCATAACTCAATCGACTTAACTTTGCTACTCCTCCAGCCGTCTTTTTCATCAGTGTGCACTTTTTTTTAAATTCTAATCTAGTTATATGTTACATTCACAGGGAACGCTAAAAGATCTCTTCACAATTGAGCCAGAAACTTCCGTTGTTCAACCAAAGGCTGAAGCTGTTAAGGAACCTGAAACAGAAGAAGAATTGCCTGAAGAACCAGAGACAGCTGGCACTGATGATAGTGCCGAAGTCAATAGTGAAAAACCTGCGGGTGGAAAAGTATCTCAGAATTTACTGGAACAGGTATGACTGCCTTTGGAGCAAAACCTTTTCTGCCTTAAGAGCGATTGAAATAATGCTTAATGTGCGCTATTAACCAAGCTTGATGTAAAGATGGCTAGATATTGACCACATTCAATCAGAACGCAGAATTCACCTCATCTTGCCCATGCACAGATTCAGTCGTACAATAAAACTAGATATTGGCTCAATTTAGTAGCTTTCATTGAGGTCCTCACTCTTCCATGTTTTTTCCCGGACACAATTAAGAAACACTTTTAAGTCCATGCATATCAGAAGTCAAGGAAAATCTGTTATTATTTTCATTTATAGAGTACCAAAAAAATAAATAAGCTAGGAGTGGCGCAGGCTTACAATGGTGTTTCTTTTCGTTTTTCTTTCCTCTTTAATTTTACAGGGCTGTGCTCTAGCACCACCTTACTTTGCTCTTAAGTGACTAGGAAATCTTAGTTTTTACATAGAAATCCTTTGCATGGCACCCTGGATTTCACAGGTTCAGGGCACTGGGCTCCCTTCAATTTTTCTTAGAGAACAGCCTTGTTTTATACAAATATTTGCAAACAACCTTAAGTGTTACCTGTGTGGGTGAAAATATAATTTTTCTGTCATGTCGCAGTTTTCATTTGGATACAGTAGGAGTTTCTCAACATACTCAAATTGTTTAATTTTTATTATCAATATTATTTTGTGAATTAACTGCTATCAAAAGTGTTAGTAATGGTCTCCATTCCTTGTCAGCATATGATGAGTTTCAAACTTCAAAGGTCCGTGTTTTTGAATGACCTTGATATTACAGAAGTTCTGAGCTGATATTTAATCTGTCAGACCCCTCAAATTTATTTATTGAATGCAAAGAGAATTAAACCAAGGTTTTCTCTATTGCACTCTTGTTACATTTTGTAGGCATTATTCAAAGCTGAAGATGAGCAGGATGCATGTGCTGCTACTCGTGCCAAGGCAGAACAAGCTGCTGAGTTGGCAGAATTTGATGAGGGAATCCCACTGAGTGAAGATGGATCTGGAAAGGTAGGTACCAGCCACTGCAATGTCCAGAATCGGTGAAGAAATCAGCTCATCTCTCTTCCACATGCCCTCTTGATCTTATTATTACTTGGAAGAGTCAGAACCCAACTTGACCATGACTCCATTGGTGATGGTTTCAGTGTGACTGTGGTGTATATGGTACTTCACTGCTATTCACCCCTGAAAAGTTGCAAAGTTCACTTGCTTAAGTGAAAATGTGCTCACCAGCCTTTGCAACGTTTTTTTTTTTTCCTTTGACATATAACTAGAGTATATGGTGTGCTGGGCAGCTACGTTTCCCTGTGTATTGATGCTGTTTTGAGTTACTTTATGTATTTATTAAAGTATCAACGATTTCCAGATGGAGTTTTGTTTGTTTGTTTGTGTTTCATTTATAGTTACTACTTTTTGTTTGCTTATATTGTAACAGGATGCACAAAGGGAAGAAATATCTAAAGTTGAGGAGGAGCTTTCTGCCTTGGAAGGCCAGGTATTCTACTGTTCCTGTCTTGACTTGAAATTCTCAAATATTTCACTGCTACAGTCTATTCTGCTTTTTTCTTATTTGGTAGTTATATTCTGATTTTGTATTTTCAGATGACTCCTGTGGAAAGATATGCAATTCGATTCCTTGAGTCCTCTGGTGCATACATCACACTGGAGCAAATAAAAGCAGCTAAGGTGTGCTAAATGCTGGTTGTTTTTACACTTTTATGCTGATGGCTATGCTGAATTTCCAATGCCTGACAAGGTCTTCACTCTTTGTTTGGGTCATGACCTCAGCAAGATTAAAACTTTCCTTCTTACAAGCTTCAGAAAAGCACCAAATGTTTCTGAAGTCCCCATGAAGGAGACAAATGTTGTGTTTGTTGTATCAAAGCAACTGAAGCCCTTACCCTCTACGCTAGTTTCATGTGATTGAACTTCTATTCTTTGTTCTTCATAGGATGAAGTTGAGATGGCTAAAAAAGACTGGGAGCTTGGTCACCTTCAAGCACTGAAGAAAGAAGAAGAGAAGCGCGCTGCTGAAGAAGAAGATGAGATACTCTACACTTACTCCCGCGAGAATGCTCTTCAGGTTAAAAAGAATAAGTCAAAACGCAGATCTAGACCTAACAGTCGATGCTCAAGTAAAAAATCCCTAAGTTCGAAACAAACAAAAAAACTCAGTGAACCCAAGGTAACTTCCAAGGAGGCTCCGGTGGCTGTCAGGAATAGTCGTAGTACCAGCCGCGCTTCCTCCCAAGCTAGTAGTAGAAGCAGTAGCTGTAGTAGCTCTAAACGAGTCACCAGAAGAACTAAGTTTCCTGATGAAAATTAGCTTTTAGGTTTAAAAAATGTTTTGACTTGATATACTGTTTGTCAAGCTGAATTGGTGCTTTGGTTTCTTGTTTATTCAGTTACTGAAATATGGAGAAACAGATAATGCATAAGGTCTTATCGCATTTTTGGAAAAAATTGTACAATGTAGGTGTTTTGTGATAGTCAATCCTTCAAAGTTAAATTGCACATAAAAAATTTTGTATGAAATTTATCACTAAATGCAGTGAAGTCATTTATTTATAGAAAGCGTTTAATGAAATGAATGTTGCTCTGAATTGAATGTATAAAGATTGGGCCAGAAAAAAAAATTATGTAATTTGGGCACTTTTGTTTTAAAAAAGTGTAACAGACTTAAAAATAAACAGTTTGAGAAGTAACAGTCGTTGTGTTTGTCATTGTTGTATCTTCTCTTGATTGACAGCTGAACTAATAGGCACTATTATGATTCTGCCTGTTAGTTTTGTGTGCCAGTAGCTTTGGATGGCTGTACAGCGTTAGCATCGCCAACAATGGTGACCAAAGTGGTCTTGAACTAACTAAAATTCAATCTGTTGCTGGTCAAAAAAATGGTGTTTGATGGTGGTTTGGCTGGCCAGGACTTATAACATACCATTCTTCTCTTACATCTGTTTATTTTTCGTTTCTTTACTGTACCCGTCTTATCATTTATCTGCATTTAAACAAACACGTAAGCAATATTCTTACTCTTTAATCTGTTTTGTGATTTGTAATGACTACATTATAATTCTTTTTTGAGTAATCACAATTGTTGCTGTTGTCTCACTTGAATACTTAATTTTTACTGTGCTCTTGGATGCTTCACCTCACTATGGCTTCCCACTTTCTGTACTTTTGTGCTTTTTTCCTTTCTATTTTGTTTTCTTTTTGTATGTTAAGAAACGAGGAAGGGGTCCATTTTGCTATGGTTTTGGACATGCTAGCCTACGCCATCCAAACAATCAAGAGAAGGTTTTAAAAATGACAGGCATTTCAAGGCACTTTGAACTAGACTTGCTGAACAGCCATTCAGAGCCTCCCTTTGGGTTTCCTGTGCATTTTCTATCAAAGCTACGAGACGTGCATTATTCGAGAAGGAAACTGGGCTGAGTTAATGTTCGCAAGGACTTCTGGGACTGTTCCTCAGGACAGGGAAAATAATTGCCAATAGCTGACAGGCGCTTCTGCAGTAACAATCCCAGAAGTCCTTGTAAAATCTAACTCAGTCTGATTTCCTTCCCATTTTTAAGTGGTGAATTGATATTACAAAAATTTGGTTCCGGGAAGTCATTTTACCACTGTTAACCCTTTACGTCTCATAGTGATCAACATCAACTTTTCCTACAATATCCTTACATCACAAAGAGAAAAAAAAAACTAAAGAGAAAATGAAATTAGAAAATAGGTCTTTCAAGCACTTGCCTTCATTAGAGTGCTTAAAATTGCTGTGACGAAGAACCAGCACTCAAAAGGTCAGTTTTTCAATCATTTTACAGGGGTAAGTTTATTTTATCACCTCGGTTGACAAAACCAAACTTTTGTGTTTCACTCCCCCACCCACCCACTCTCTATTGATTACCTGTTTGTTAACCTTGAGTCTATAAAAAAGAAATTTTTTTTTGGAATAAAGTCTGGAATTTTGGATCCAATAATCTGTAAGAACCCTGTACATAACAGAAAAGAAAAACTAGCTTCATAGGGGACAATCCTGATCATTACCATTAGTGGATCATGTTCTGAATTAAATAATTTGGACATCAGTGAAACCACTTTTTGCTGTGGTTGCCTCTTGTTAAACATCTGTTTACAACTTTTAAGTAGCCAGTGCAGTTAACTCTTGCAAAGACAGACCTCTTTGACATCTATTTTGGGCAGGTTGCCACCCTTAAGAGAGCATGAATGAAAATCAGAATTCAATACTAGAAGTCCATGTTAGGGACACTTAGGGATATATATGTTGTAGTTCAATTTTATCCTTGGTTTAAATTTTGTTTCCCTTTGTTTTGGGGTATGGTTATGTGTAATGATGAGTCTAAAACAAGGAAAAAAATTTAAAGCAAGGATAAAATTTTACAACAACATATACATGTTGTAAGGCCATATTTTAATAAATAGAAACTCATAAGTAAATGTTTTCTCTTTAGGTGTATGTGAATGATGTTACTGGGGAGGAAATGCCGGTTAGTGGCCACTGTTTTTTTTTTTTTTTAATTTTAAGCTGTTTGAGCCAAACAGATGTGAAGCAGTCTGGTCGAGTCTGTCTGCAAAACAGCGCCAAAATCCTTTTACTAGACCCCCACCTGTGTACCAGGATTTTAGTAAGTGCTATGATTAGCCTTGAAAAAAAGCCATTGTCAATCTGCCAATCAACTTGAAGGGAAATTTAAAATGCCTTTCCTGTAATTTGTTGAGTCCTTTTGGGGCCCAGAACAAGGATATCAGCACTACTTCACGGACGTTGCTAACTGGGGGTTAGATTACATCTGTGATGGCAGGCTAGGGCTCGGTACCACCTTCAAAAACTTTCATATTTGGATTTGTTTGCATTTCAAAGTTTAAAGTTCTGCACTACTGAACACTAACTTCTGAGAACCAGACTTAGCTCATAAAGAACAAATTCATACATTTGCTCATTCTCATAAAATCAATTATTAACTTTCAATTACAAGGAATGTCAAGCTTGCACATCATTAAATCGAACAAGTTACTTATTAATTTCCTGCATTACTTTTTGATACCCAAAATATTGCTCAGGCAACATATTTTTCTTTTTACGTTCATCCTCTCCTGATCAAGGTTGCTATTTCAAATTGAGAATAATTCAAAATTTTTTTTTTCTTCAACAATATTTTTTTACATATTGTCAAAAGAGCCCTGGTCTTGCTTGGTACCCTACCTTTAACCTACAGGTTTAAGAAGAGTTATTGAATCGTAGTAACTGACAGTGGGGCTTGTCTGACCTCATAGTCATGTACCATAATATTGAACTTGAATCAACTTGATACAACAGCCTAAATTGCTGTGAGGCAGGAAATTTTCTTCAACACATCTTTGCCAGAGCTCGGAAACAACACTTAAGTTGTATTCTAACTTAGTGATAGATACTCTACTTCAGTCTCATTCTGTAGTCCAAATAGTCTCTAATTCAAGAAATGTATGAATGTAGCAACATTATTGTAACCATCAATTCCATTTTTTGTAGATTTGGACCCCACCGACTCCTCCCCGGGATGGACAAGATGAGTTGTATGTCGATCCTACCTTGGGATACCTATATGAGAGCGCTCCTATGGTAGCCAATCGTCTTCCACCAATGTATTTGACAAAACCTCATCAAACAGGAAAGAGAACAGTTTACAAGTCTGTTGTTTACTTCAGGGATCAACTTCAAGGATCTGCAAAGTAAGTTTGCTGCTGTTATTGGCTCAGAAAAGAAGTTTGTATTTTAAATTGGGGCCATTTTAATGGGACCTTCACCTAGTAGCTAACATCCTACAATTTGTGACATTAGAACTTGGGTCAATTGATATTACTAACGTTGACATATTGTGCTGGACATCCTTTTCCCTCTCCCTTTCAATTTTGGCCTCAAAATTTGACCAATCTACCGATAAACCATCACTAAACAACTTTCTAAGGGAGAAAGGGTGGTACAAGAGCTGTGTGACCAAAGTTAGGTGTCCTTGATTGTAGCTTCACCCCAGTCAAACTCTGTATTTCAGAGCTAGACGTTAGCAGTTATTTCTGATGTTATGTTCTGTGCAATTGGCACCTGGTGCCTCCAACATATACTTGACTTATTTATTTTCTTGTTGCACAGAGATCGAGTCAGCCGTCCCACGTCAGTGTTTGATAGGAATGGATTTGATCCATTTGCTAGAGGTCGCCGTAACTCATTAAGTAAGAAGTCCAAGATGAAGCAGATCAAACAGCCAGCTGCCCCTAGTATTGTCAAACAGGCAGATTATTCACAGGTTTGTTATCATGTTATTGCTAACATAATTATATAGTGGATACAAATTTCCTTCTTCATCTTGAGATGTCTGTTATAAAGTTGTGGAGTTATACAGTGAAGAAAAATTCAGAGATGTAATTCACTGCTCATCATGTGTAGTTTGTTTAATATGAGTAAATAATTTCTCTGCAGGGTGCAGGAATTCCAGAATGGTTGATCCATGAAGACTGGGCTTTATTACAGGTTTGTGACTATAAGAATACTCAAAGATAGTTTTGGTCTCAAAGTTGCAAAGACTCACAGTAGTAAACCTCTCTTTCACATAATATGTAGGTATAAGCAGTCTGTGTACTCAAATAAGCACTGATAAAGTTTCTTTGGTCTTCTTGGTGTCGCACTTACATGTACATCAATTCTCTCATTTGTGAATAACATGGTACTACATAATTATTATTTCCCTTTGTTTTTAAAAACAATAAGAACAGCTAAAGAAATGTAACAAAAAATGTCATTTAGGGTCTGTTTCACTCTTCTAATCAGAGATATGAGCATTAACAAAACATTTAAAAAGACAGAGGCAATCGGCAACACCGCACTGTTGCTGGAAGAAAACAAGGCTTATTCAAGGGCAGCTTTTGCTAGTATTTTTGCTCAAGAGTGTGTCACTTATTCTGGCAAATCCCATAAGTTAATCTTTACCCCAAGAATTTTTGCCAGTGCCATAAGCACAAAGTCCTTGTGCCTATACTTAAACTTGACTTTAAAACCAATGGTACCTTATTAAAAACAAGCAAACTACCCTTAAACTGTTGCATGGAGTACTAAAGAAAAGTTTGTATTTTAGGCTGTTAACTCACTTCAAGAATTGCCAGTTGATCTTGCTGTTAATGTGCCCAGCCAAACACCCAACTGGGACATTGTCTGCAACATTGTCAATCTTACCAGCAGAACATTCCGTTCAGTACGCCAGGTATTGTACTATCCTATACTTATTTCTTAACACTTTAAACTCCAATATCCAAATACAAATTCTCCAGACCAATCTCCATACATTTCCTTAACACTTAGTTGAGAGAATTTGTTTGAAGATCAAAGCATTTTCTGTCACTTGATCAATTTATTAATTTTTGCAACATTTCCTCTTCATTATGCAGGGCTGTCAATAAGGGCCGGTAGCGGGCCAAAACTCCCCGCTACTTAGCCATCCTTAT
Organism: Porites lobata; assembly: GCA_942486035.1. NCBI lineage: Eukaryota > Metazoa > Cnidaria > Anthozoa > Scleractinia > Poritidae > Porites > Porites lobata. Next base: position 1,088,415 of record CALNXK010000021.1, on the reverse strand, counting down.
CTGTTTACTTTCCTCTCCTTCTACCAATAACTGCTAAAAAAAATAAGCACCATCGTTTAAAGTACTGTAAAGCATCTGTTTCCTAGTTTTGAATGACATTGAATGCATATTTAAACTGGTTTAGGTCTGTGAAACGTTCGAACTGTTCGATGTGGTGGAACGCGTGGGACATTTCGACTGCATTGTTCCGAGTCTAGCTTGAATTCTGACAAGACAACATGGTGTCGGCACTGGAAAAATAATACCTCTTGGAAATCCCTGGAAATACCATTTCCGGAGACTCGAAATTGAAATATGTCCCTACATGACTCGGCCCTCAAGATGCCTACTAATCATTATCAGCCTGCTACTTAAAAACGTTTTGACAGCCCTGATTATGTAATGATATTGTTAGAAGAAAATTGATTTTGGTCACTTGTGGGACTTACAGGGTTAAGCCTTTTTATTCAATTATGGATAACTGTAATGTAGTTCCAGTGTTTTAGACTTTTGAGTGTGTGAAGTAAATCATGTAAATACAGTGATGTTACCTTCAAATAATAACATTTTCACTTCAGCACATCATAGTACTGTTTGTTTTTATTTTTTGTACTCACTGGAAATTTTTTCGTCAGTTTTGGTACTCTTGGAAAGATAGAGTTAACTCCTTGCTGAGGTGCTGAAACTGAAATTCTGTGTGAGAAATACAATACAGTGGTATATAACAAAAATAAAAATAATGCAACTTTAATAAGTATACTGCTAGCTTCGAGTCACTAAGATGTCAAATACTGCACATGGTTTATTTCATCCAAAATGTACAGAGATACAGAAGATAAATTCGAAATCTACATGCAGATATCAATAGAAATCACAATCAGTCAAGAAATGTTAAAACAAACCGCAAATAAGAATAATATTCACATACGCGTTGGTGTTTCTCAAGTTTCGCAACTAGTTGTAATGATCTCACTAATCAATGAATGTTACGTCATGTAATTAGTCGTCATTAAATCATGCATGAATTTTGTGTTATACCGAAACAATCAGTGCTATGTCCCAAGTTTTCTAGTTAAAAGTCTTGTGTGCTCTTTGTATTCTTGTGTGCCCGATTTTTCCTTTTTTGATGAGAGTCATTATTTTAATCCCTGTCTTTGAGACAGTTTTTTTGGTGTGTGTGGTCAATTTGTAATTAAAATGATATTATGATTCTTACTGTTTAATAGTGCAGAGATCGCTACTTGAACATAATCATTCCCAGGGAGGAAGGAAAACTTCCTTTGGTGAGAATTTCAATGCTATTTTATTTCTGATTGTTAGAATAATATTTTAAGTGTTCAAAAATGCATAAATTTGTATTGAACTGTATGGCATAAATTTGAAGAAAAGCAAAATAATACTCCTACTAATATGCCCTATGTGATATGTTTTTACTGTGAAACTCACAAAACCGAAAATGCAAATAGCAACTGTAAATAATTTGTGGTTTTGAGGTTTGCTCGCATGTCCTGGTCTTTATTGTGATTGGTCTCTACACAATCAACATTCCTGAAAATTTTCAGGTGTTAGGGTTTTTTTGAGTTAAACAGTAAAACCGTCTGTATTTCTTCTGAACCATTAGCCTGGAGTGGAGGAAAATTTGAAGAAATTAAAGACAAAGTACAAGGCATTCCCACAACCTTATCTTACCCAGCCTCACCATTTACCTATCAAGGTATGTAGAGTTACAGACACAGTCAAACCTTCATGTGCGACCATCTACCCAAAACCCCCAAATTTTCCTAGTCAAAGCCCTGTGGGTAGAATCTCTTGTGAATGACCACCTCTGGTAAGCAACGACGACCTCAGTTTGGGGTGATGGTTTTATAATTTTTCATTGTTTTTAACCTCTTGTAGGCGACCATCTGACCCATGGTGTGATATCTATGTTCACAGTATGTACTACACTACCAAGAGTCTACAAAGAACTTTTAGTGACAACATATCGTAACTTAGAAATTGCATGTAATAAAAAAAATTATCTTCGTTAAAGTAAGTACCTTGGGAGCTCTTCTGGTAACAGACTTCTGTAGTTTGATTCTTGTAAGCAACCACCTGCCTTAAACGTCCAATTAATGTCCACATTTTGGGTGGTCGCTTACGGAAGGTTCAACTGTAGTTAGCTAGAAGTGATTTTAACAGGCCAATAAGAAGTGGTTAGCACTATTTATATTGGCTTTTGAGCTACTTCAAGGATGAAGATAGTGCTTAAGACTGTGGTTTAGTTAAGTAATTTGTTTTATAATTCAGGTGAAGGGAACAAGTGGCAGGCCTTTCAAGACCCATCATATCTTAGCGCAAGATGCTGGTCGTTCTCCCACTGTTGTACGGTCATCTATGTTTGAACTTGTCAAAAAGACTTCACAGAAGAGAAAGCCCACCCTCAAGCAAATGTGAGAACCTTTAAAATAAATTGTAGATCATATCCACTATGAAGTATGTCATTTATTTGAGAAGAATTCAAAATGGCAGGAACGTGTGATGAACCCCTAAGAACGTCTGCTGGGAGGCTACAGAGCAACAGCTGCACCAAAAAACATAAACGACTAACAATAGTTTCCACAACACAAAGAAACACCCAAATTTTGTAATAAAATTGAGAAAGGAAAAAAATAATGGTAAAAAGTGCCATGTGAAAGTAATGCTCAGGAGACTTAATTTCAATGAACACATCACAGGATTTTTTTTCAGACTCGAGAATAGAAGGGTTAAGAGAATTACTTGATTCTTCAACCGGCATAAGCATCATTTTCATTTGTTTTGAACTCAGTTAAGTGGAAGCTGTCACTAAGTACAGCATTTTATGATTTTTTAAAACCAAATTACAATGTAATTTAATTATTGTTTTCATCACTGAAGGTGCATTTCTTCTCTTGAATTCCCTTCCAAGATTTCTATATTTTCCTTGTTGAGGTGATGCTGTTGTTCATTTTCAAGGTTGGTTGATCCTCAGATGAAAAATTTCAAGCACTCAGCTGTGTTGGTAGCAAGGTGAGATACTCAACACATTTATTGTCGAAAAAATGAGCTGAAAACCTTACTTAAGAACTGTGGGATGAAGAATTAAATGGAAGATGTACATCACATTTATAGACGCAACTTTTGCAGTTGTGAAAAGCAAGCTTGTTAAATTTAGGCTTGTACAGGGGGTACTGCCACATATGGGCTATATAGGTATGTGCCGCTGTGAACGGTATGGTTTTCAAGCAGTTTACTCTAGGATAGGGTATGGGTATTATTTTTCAGGAAATCAGTCGGTTGAAGATTTTATCTAGACTAGGGATTGTGGTGTAAGGTTTTGTTTTGGCTAGACTGTGCTAGTGACCTCAGTAGTTTCTGGAAAACAGCTACTCTAGGATAGGGGGGATAAGGATAGTTTACTCTAGTATAGGGTAGCAAAATTTAGCTGAACTAGCTCTGGTATAGGTTAAGGGTTCCAGGGTTCCAGCGGCTCAGACCCACCCACAAATTTCTAAAGTACCCCTCCCCGGGTACAGGACAAGTCAACTGGAAGTAGTTCATCCTTTCATGGGATTGTAATGAACCAGTTCAATGACCTGCCCCTAGCTGGCTTGTTAGCTGAACTAGTAGAGCACTGCACTAGTATCTTTGATGTCAGGTTTTAAAGTTCCATACAAACCTGTTGTGGCTGTATTATCTTGGTTAATTCGTTAATATGCTACCCATAAATGAAACATTATCTTTTGTAGTGGAATTTCTGAAGAAAAGACTTTAAACCCAGTTCAGCTAGCTACGCAGAAGGCAGAAAGGATTGCGAGAGAAAAGGCGGCTGCACAGAGTGCTGTGGTGAGAGAAAACTGCACTTTTATATTTGGGGTCCTATCCCTCATATTTTACTATAATTTTATCATTGAGATGGTTATTTTACGTTATACCAGGATCTTCATCGTACTTTACTGTATTTTAAAGCAAGGAAAGAAAATGATGCGTTAAAGTGGAGTTATTGTTGATGTACTTTAAATCATGGCATTTTAATTCCCCTTTTACTTTGTGAAGTGTATCATCCATAGTTCCAACAGATGTAGTGCTTGCCTGAAGTTGAACCTAACGGCCATTCTTACAACAATTGTGCAGTTATTTTGAGGCAGTGCTTCAACAGATCAATACAGTTCTGTTCATGATACCTATTTTTTTGCCAAAAAAATAACCCTGCATTCATCTTACTTGCATTGTTTTGCATTAGTTACAACAGCAGCAGCAGCAGCAGCAGCAGCAACAACAACAACAAAGTCAACAGCAACACCAAAATCCACAAGTGGCAGCACAATCTCAACTTCAACAACCACAGGCAGCCCAAGTTTCCCAACAACCACCTGCAGCAAAGCAAATGCCAACCACTACTGTGCAGCTCCCTGCTCAAAAACTTACAACCACCAGTCAACTGAACTCAACATCTGCTGCTGTGAGTCTATTGTTGTTGTCTTTATGGAGTGTATAAATGAGCCAGGGGTGGAGTTAGAGATCTAAAGAAAAATTCTTGAGATTGTATGACCCTCGCAGGGTACTAGAAAAAAATGAAGTGCCCCTCCTACTAGCCCTAGGGCATGGAACAAAACAAAACCCTCCCCACTTGCTTTAGCAATACCCAAGTCAGATACTGTGTAGTACAACAATACTGCCACTGCAGTCGTAATGACAAATAATGAATACCGGTACCTTTTGTTTGAACTGCATCATCACAGAGGTTTCAAGAATAATACTTTATTTTTATACTAAGAAAACAGTCAACAAAAATGTTAAGTTTGTGCTAGAAATGTATTGTTTAGTGTTGGCAAAAGAGAACTTCACCTGTAAAATTACGATTGGGCAGCACATTTTGAAGAGGTGGTGGGTGGCAACCCTGTACAATGATTACATCAAAATAATGTGTCACCATCAATTTTTTTAGGCGATGGCAGCTCTTCAGAAAAGTGCAACACTTCAAAGTGCAGCTGGAACCACAGCTGCATCGACTTTATTGAAGACTTCAGGTAAATGGGTAGTTCAAAACTTAGACGGCTAGTGCTTTATTTTGTCAGAAGTGTCTAATCAGACAACTTAAGTCTTAAAGAGAATTCTACATCAGTGCTATATACCCAGCAAGATTAGTCTATTTCTAATCATTATACATTGCATTGATGGTTTTTAAGTTAAAACAAGTGTGTGAGCAAGAATTTACCAGTTACTCAAACTTGTTTGATTGGCAGCTGCTGGTATAGTGCTGAGTGGACAGGCAGTACCAACAGGCAGTGGGTCGAGTATTGTAGTCAACACACACAAGGGTAATGCTACAGGCCTCAGTTCCATGGCATCATCCTCCTTTGCAACAATTAACAAGAGGATGCAAGCGAAAACTTTGGTTCAAGTTCAAACTGTAAGTACCAAAAGTTGTTTGGTGAGGACTTAGAATCTCATAAGGTTTGGAAAAGGGTGTTGAGAGTTTTTCAATAGGAGTGATGCAGTCTGTACCATCTGGAAGACTCTAATAAAGGAAGGTAGCTCACTGACGGACCAGAAATTGCTTTTCATAATGTTGTATTTTCACATCAGGGAGTGGTGGGTCAGACAATCAGCACAAACAGTGTGAGCAGAAGTAGGTCTACTGATAGCCTACATAGCAGTCGTTTCCGCTTCCTTTTAGCCACGTGGAAGAATCACAGGAGAAGCCCAGGTAGGGAAGGGATCAATCTCTCGCACTTCTCTCGCTTGGCTAAGAGGAAGTGGAAACGACTGCTTCACAGGCTAGCCTCCTTGAATGGCATGTCATTAAAAATGGTCTAAAAATTTATATATGGCCCAATTTGATATCTCAAGTGCATGGTGAAAAAGCTTGAATACTCCCCCATTCAAAAGAAAGAGGCACACCTTGGGAAGGGGGATTCTCGGCTGGCAAATTGTAAATGAAAAGTGCAAAGCTCTGTACTGTTTTAAAATCACTGTGGAAAAACCATACATGTGAGTATTTTCTCTAAAAAATGCTTTTCAGTATTACCTTAAATCCTCCTTTCAAAGTTAGTCTTAGGTGTAAAGGTAAGTTTTTCCCGGTATTTACACTCAGACGTAAATGAGTTTATCTTCTTTCGTGCTTTGCTGAAAAGGCTAAAGACAAATCAAAGTGGCTAATATCAAAAAATATATCATGTTAATCTCTTTGGTAAGAGCAAAGGCGATTATGTTCAGTGAAGTAGATAAAGACACAAGTATCAAAGGTTGGGGTTTGGCTTATGAAGGTAAAGGGTTTATGAGCCACGTGCATTATTTTCCCAGAATGCGTCTTCTGCTGCGACATCCACAACAAGAGTGTTGCAGACTCAGCCAAGTCAAGTAAGCAGCCCTCTTGCCACCTCAGGTACTGCAACATCAATGACACTTGGTGCTGCCAGCAGCTTAGCACCTGCATCATCATCATCGACAGTTGTCAGTCAGGTAAGAAGCACTTCTATATAATAATTTTGTTTTCAGCAACTACCTCGCAAGTGAAGGTTGGGTGCCTGAGACATCCAGCAGCCTTCACTAGTGGTATCCAGCTCCTAGATGGAGACTGCTCCCATTGATCCCCATCTGACCTACGATCACCATATTTCATGTGTAGTGTCATCTTGTTTCGCAAAGCTTTGCCAAATAAATAGAGTCAAAAGGAGCTTCGACAAGGAAACACTAGAATTGTTAATAACATCATTAGTCTTTAGCAAGATGCTTTACTGCTCATCTGTATGGTCTAATACTACACTCCAGAATATAAACAGATTACAATCTATTCAGAATTTTGCCAGCAAGATCGTAACAAACTCTAGGAAGTTTGACCACGTAACACCTTTGCTTCGAGAGCTAAACTGGCTTCCTGTTAAAGAACAATTATTCTATAGAGACTCCGTTTTGACCTTTAAATGTCAGAACGATCTTGCGCCTCAATACTTAACGAGCAAGTTTTCCAAGCGCTCAAATATACATACTCGTAACACTCGTACACGGAACTCTTTGCAGATTCCGCTATACAAAACGGCTATAGGCCAGCGCACATTTTCCTACAGAGGGGCCTACATATGGAATAACTTGCATAATGAACTTAGGCAAAGTGCCTCATTGGCATCTTTCAAGAGCGCCCTGAAAGACACACTATTGAGGCAGACATTTCCTTCATAAGCGTTAGATTTTAATAGAATACCATCATAAATTGTGATTTCGAGTTTTTATTGTTATTTTTGCTTTTATAAATTGGAAATAGTTTGTAAATAGTTCCTGAAAAACCTCACGAGGATGTTACTATTAAAGTTATTATTATTATTATTATTATCACACAACCCAGCCATGAGCTCCACCCACAAAGAAGAGAGCCGGCAGCCGTCACACTGACAAACTGTGGAGTTAAAGGGGAAGAGCTCCAAGCTTAATACAATGCCATCACTAAAGAAACGCCCATGCTCACGCCAAACACACTTTGATCCATGAGCACGTGGAATCCCGTTGCATGCGCATCTGTAAATGCCGCTGAACACAAAGGAAGGCTAATGCTCCTCGTTAACTACTTTATTTAAAATTACATTTGACTGCATTAAATAATCGTGTATGTGAACTGCAGACAATACATTGCAGTAATGGTTTAATTTTTAACAGTTTATAAACATCTCTGAAAAGTAACAATCATGTTCAGTATTCAAAGCCTGGCTTTTGTAATAACTGGTCACAACAACAACCAGTTGGAGACCCGGTCAACTGTGAGTTTGTGATTTACCCGGTGATGGTAATTTATCAAAGTGAGAGTATAAAAATAATCATATGCATAAAACCCAGACTAAACATGGGAATGATGGTGATCCTCTTTTTCTCATAGGTTGGTCAGCAGACGTCCTCTCCATCAGTTGCTTCTGCAAGTATGTATTGTGTGTGGGGTTTGTTTACGTACGTGCCCGTATTATCAACTCAGTCACTCCATACGAGATCTAAAGTGCTTACCATTTACATGGGAAAACCGGAAATTCTGGTTGGAAAATCAAATAGTTCTCCCTATTCCATTTGGGTGTACTTCACAGCTTTTCGTTCTCCCACCGCGTCGAATTTTATAGATTGATGTTTCTGAACAGGATTTCCACCCAGGTGATTTTATATAAATGACAAGCACCCCTAGTTAACCCCCCTCCCCCTTCCACTCCCCGTCTATCACATACTGCTTGGCCACCACTGGGATTGAAAGTGTAAATGTTGCTCCTTCTGATATGATGTTCTCTGATTTGTGTTGTCAATAGGCCACAGTCTTCCAGTGGGTACCCAGCAGTTTGTAAACCAGGCCGGAGTCAAGCTAACACCCCAGCAAGTTGCTTTAATAAGACAGCATCATATTCAGCAGCAACAATTGAAAAGGCAACAAGCGGATCACATGAAACAGCAGCAGCATCAGCAGCAACTCAAGCGCTTTCAGATTCAGCACGTGAATCAAGGGCAAATTAACCAAGGTGCCGGTACCGCCGCTGGCGCTGTCAACATACCTAAGCAAGGAACAGTTCAGCAAGCTTCTGTTCAACAGAGACAGCAGATGGCAAACCAACAACAGGCACAGGCTGCTGCTATCCTCCAAAAGAAGACTCCACAGACTCTCACCCAGCAGCAGATTCAGCAGATCCTGTCAAAACAGCAGCTGTCGCATTTGACGCCTCAACAACAGGCACAACTGCGACATCAGATTCAACAGCAGCACCAGCAACAGATGTTGCAAAAACTGGCGTTGCAGAAGCAGCATCAACAACAACAGCAGCATGGTGTCGGGAACGTGACCACCATGCAAAGTGCACCGGCAGGTCAACCTGTTTCAGCACCTTCAAGTGTAGCAAAGTCCATGACGCCACAAGTTCAGGCACAGTTGCTTGCAGTACACAAGCAGAAGCAACAACAGCAGCAACAGCAGCAGGTTCAAAGTCAGGTGGCACCGCAGCCTGTAGTCTCACTTGCTACAGCACAGGTTCAGCAGCAGCAGTCGCAGCAACCTCAGCAGATGGCGACTGTGACACTGGGACAGAGGACTGCTGCTCCAGCTGTTCAGTTACTACAGCAGCAACAACAGGCAGCCCAACAACAGCAACAAGCACAGCAGCAGCAAGCACATCATCAGCCCCCATACCAAATGAGGCTGCGCAATCCACCCAAACATTAACCCCTCATCTTATACACAGCCAACTGTTAACAATCCTCAAGCAGGCGACGCGCTCGAATACGCGCCACCTCTCAAGAAAAAAGGCAGAATTGTATTTTTATTTTGTGCGTGCATGTATTACACAAGAAAAAAACAAATCCGTTCAACTTATACCATGTACAAAGAAACGTTGAAAAATACTCGGTGGCCAGGAAAAAGGCGCCGTTCTCTCCTTTCTCTAAGTATACATTAGGCTGCTTTTTTTTGTGACAGCCTCGATCCCAGGTTATCTCCTACTCTCTCCATAGGGACGGGTAGGAGAGAACCCTGGGAACGAGGTTGTTTCTTGTGACTTCTCAAAGGGATAAGGACAATCCATCAGTTTTGCTACCGTGATTTATAAAATAGTTTTAAAGAAGACGTGCATACAGCTTGTAAATTTTGCTTTAAATTCTTTTGATCGTCCATTTGTAGTGATATAGGGGGTGTAAATACACCTTGTTTAAAAAGGCGGATAATGTATGTTAGCTATGCAGTCAAAGAAGTAAATAAGTAACTTTGTGTATTTTTATTTTCTATTTACGTTCATTGTACTATTACCATATTTAAGGTCCCTGTATCACCTCTCATCTCATAACAGTTGGTCGGGCTTGAAAACGCTTCAGTTAACCCTTGTCAAAACCCCTAACATAGGTGATCATTTTATTTCTCCTCTTGGTAACTCTGCTCAACCAGAAATAACGGTTGTGAGAAAACAGGAAATGCAAGTAACACATTTCTTGATTATTATACAAATTCTCCTCACCAGTACCGAAGATAACATATACTGAACAGTGTGGAGAATGACACTGGCACTATTTGGGTTAAGTGCTGATGGTGTGGGTGGGGGCTCATTTGTGTTAGTACTACTTTCCTTCACACTAACCACATAAAGCGTAAGAAATTTCTGACATATATTTTCACTAGTACAAATACTTTTCTCCTTCTCGTTGAGCTCTTGACGTACACAAAGGATAAATGTTGATTGTGCAGCTTTACTTTCCAGCAATAGAGACGTCTCTATGACCCTCTATCAGCTCCAAGAAGAAAATAAATATTTCTTCGCTTTTGTTCTGTGGTTTAAACTTTGAATGCTATCAGCCCTAGTCTTAACATTTATAAGTTTATGGAACAATTTTGTAAGTTATTGTAAAAATATGTTACGTAGCTAACTTTGTAACGCCTTACATTTATATTCGTATTGGGTGAAGTCGGTTACATGACTGAATTAAAGAATTTGTCTTCTGTAAATACTTTTTTCTTTTTCTTTTCTAGTCGTCTCCTACTTATCCTATTTACCTTTCTTTCAATATCCTCGATCCTTTGCTGCGGCCAGGAGCGGGCGGTTTTCTACAGATCACAGTACTCTTGTACCGTAACGGAATATGTTAAACATCAACGTCCTAACAACTCACGTGCGTGAAAGTTAAAACTGCTTAGTTTTGTAAGAATTTTCTGTCCCCTTTGTAAATGGCTTTACCATTTGTATGAAGGCTGATTTTTGTCTCTTTTTTAAAAGAACGTTCAAACCATTTTTTCTGAAGATGAGTATTTTAAGGCAACGTAAATCCCCCATTAAACCCCCATCCCCGTCGTTAATCACCGTCTTAGACGACACACTGCCCCCTTGTCCCAGCCCGTCCTCTGGCTTGTTTGGTTACGCGAACATCGCATTAACTGTTCCCGCCTCCGGCCGCGTCTCGTGACTTCAAATTTCGCGCCAGCTGTGTGGCCGTTTCACAAAGGGAACAAAATTCTACGGAAACAGCAACATGGAAACGTGAGTATTTTGTACACTATTTTCTTTACTTTTACCTAAAATTTCGAGCCAAGCACTGGCTTGCCTGCGTGCAGACGTCTCCTATTCCCTTTGTTGCACGCAGCACTAGCGGACCATTGAAGTATTTATAGCCTTTAATAGTTCTATGGTTATCAGAGTCGAACTGTTTTTAAAAAGAAGGCGAAGAGATTCAAGAGGGCTATTGAAGGTCTCGGTATTCGCTAAGTTTCTCAAGATTTTCTTTATATATTGAACCAAGTATTGAAAGTATTATGCTGACCATTGAAGAATTTACTTGTCAACCTTTAAACCATGAGTACGCAGGCTAGGGTTTCTATATACATTTCTCAAACTCATTAATAATTCATAAAGAAAATTAAAAGGAAATTAATGTTTAATGAGTGTTTGGATATCAGATGAAAAACTGCTCCTTTTTGCATCCTTAATTTCTCCTTCAAAAATGATTTTGTTTGAGAAGAAATATCAAACATTCGACACAGTGTTTCATCACCAGATGAAACACCTCGAAGTTCGTCAAAAATACTCCGCTGCGCGTCGTATTTTCAACTGTCTTCTCGGTGTTTCATCTGGTGATGAAACACTGCGTCTAATGTTTGATATATTACGTCAATGTCGGCGAGAAAGAGCAAAACAATGTCAACATTTGAAACAATAGTTTATACAAAAAAATCCCGTTAAGCTGCGACAAAATTGTTACGCGAACGGTAATATGTATGTAATAAATTTGCGGAAATGCAAGCCGAAAGTTCGTTTGAGGAGACTGGCCGTTAAAGAACTGAAATTAGCCTGCGCGGGTTCGCGATAGTCGCACGCGCGTGAATTCTCTCCCTACGCGTATATGATTGCCTGAATGGTGGGGCCGAGAGACCAGGTGATCGCAACCAGCCAATAACAACTACCTATTACATCAAAAACACCAGCTGTAGCTTTGAAAGATAGCATACATTTTTTTAACCAGATAATATAAAATAAAACGACTAAAAGGGAAGAGCACTTTAATCGTCAGTTAGGACTTGGTAATTCTTCTTCCTTTTACGCAGCTAAATAACTTTTAGTACTCCCCACGTACTCCCGTTATAACCTTTGATAACAATGACTAAAACAAAAAAAGACTTTGGAATTAATGGCAGTTATTGTTTAAAAAAGCATGTCATTTTTTTTTGACAGTTGGTTAATATTTCGGTCTAAATTGTTAAAACTCGTCAACTTGGACTGTTGAACATAAACTGTAAATGAACATCCTGGATCAGGTGAGAGTCGGATCAGGTTCTATACATATGTACCTTGTTTTGACTAAGACCTACTAGCAAAGTTTTTGTCCCTGTTTGTGCTTGTGTTATTATTACTATTTTTTAAATTTACATTGCTTTATTCAGTTATTATTACTATTATTATTATTATTATTATTATTATTATATTATTGATTTACATATCTATTTTTTTGTTGTTAAACTGTCTCGATTCACTGCATTCGCGCAGCAAAGGAGATATTATACTTTTTCGCAATAATGTTTCATCTCTCTGTAACGAAGTTCATTTTTTATCAATGACGAATCGACATCGTGTTGACTGAAAAACTAAAAACTAAAAAAGTTCTCAGAGACATGTTTTTGCTGATCAATTCTATTTTTTACCTCCCACAAATTAGCAAGCAAATGATTCAGTGTCGGAGTCAGCGACCATTTACAGCTGTCTAAGTTACCGTAATAGCTTGCTGGCTTGTGCGCGGGTTGTGACATTGCAACATGAGTCACGTTTTCAGTAAGAATATGCACAAATAATTAGGGGAAACATCCTTAAAAGACCAAAAGGCATTCGTTGTAAGTAAAGATGACACTGTAACCAAGAGTTGTAACAGGTTTTTATTGATCCATTTTGCCTTATGCCGACTGAGGGGCCATGATATGTTTAGTTCCTGCTTTTCTACCGTTGATATTTGTGATGCACCAAGAACCAGCTGCTGTATTACCATCAGCGCTAATTGTATTCTCAAAAAGTTAAATAAGCATTGAAATAAATTCCAATTTCGGCGGTGTGCCGTCTAATGAGCTTTTTGAGCTCGAATTGACACTAAAGAACCCTTTATATTAAAATTTGTGTTTGGTGTTCTCTGCGTCATCTGCAAAACTTGGCCTAGATGATAACATCTTCGGGGGGAGTACTTAAGCCAATTTAGGATAGGCGCGTGTCACGAAGCTTTTTAGGCTTATTTTGTAAAGGGAAATAACGTCCATAAAGGAAAAATGACACCCTGTTTGAGGGAAAATCGATAATGCAAAACGTTTACATGGACAATTCATAGCGCATACAAATTTGGAGTAAGTGTTGTTGAATGGTTTTTTTTAATAGCCCGTTAAAAAGATAACTTAGTTTTAGGTCTCAGGTCCCGTCAAAGGACCGCAATACCAAATGAGCGATACCCTACTTAGGACATGGCCTACCGGGTAGCCTTAGGTAATCTGAATGGGAGTCCCCCCGCCCGGTCAGTTCCGTTAGAAAACAAATTTAAATAAGGATAAAATGAATATTTTATTGTAGACTTTATAAGCAGTCAAAGGGCTAAGAAATTTAACTGCGAAACGGAAAAAATAGAGCGGAAGACTGCAAAGTGGGGCAGGTGCCAGGGAGAAACATACTTTAAACAGGCAAATGGAATCTTTGCCTTGCCTTTCCTCTACCTAGGCAGCACTAACACGTCATTGCAGTTTTTTTTGTAACCTCTCACAATGAGAGCAGCGAAGGGTTTGTATTCAACGCTGGTCACTAACTGCATCTTTAACGTTTTCTTGTTTCACACCGCTATCGCGTTAAACATCATAACAATACAAGCGCTGAGGAAAACGTCGTCGTTGCCAAGGACTTTGAAAACATTGCTCTTGAGTTTGGCTGCTTCTGATCTCGCTGTTGGTTTACTTGCCCACCCTATGTTTGTTGCACTTCTCATTATTCGAATACAACAAAACACTAGCGATGATGCTTATGGTGCAGTATTTGCCATTTTCTCTTATACACTTGCAATTGCATCGTTTTTTAGTGTTGTCGCTATAACTGTTGATAGATTCTTAGCCGTTCATCTTCATCTCAGGTACCAGGAACTTGTAACTCACAAGCGTGTTATTGCTGTAGTGATATCTATTTGGGTTATCAGCGCATTTCTTTCCTTACTTTTCCCTGCAGCTCGTTTGGATTGGATTCCAAAAAAAGTTCTTAGGATTATGTTTGCAGCCAGAGACGCTGTTTGTTTCATAACTACAGGATTTCTCCACTACAAGATATACGCATCTGTACGACACCACACAGATCAAATCCAAGCTCTGCAAGTACAAGAAGAAGCACAGAATAGAGAAATGAAAAATGCTCTGGGGCTGAGAAAAACTGCACTTGCTACATTCTACATCTATTTCCCCTTTTTGGCTTGTTATGTGCCATTTTTTTGTGTCAAACTTGCCGAACTGTTCTGTGATGAAACTGCCTTGATCCAGCATTTGTGGTATTATGTTTTTACACTTATGCTTTCCAATTCATCTCTCAATCCTTTGATCTACAGCTGGAAGATGAGACACATTCGACATGCTGTTATAAACATACTTCGAAGCGTACTCCCGTGTCGCCACTAAAACAATTAAGGGCCTGTTACATGGAGTTGGGGGAACCTAGAGAGATGGCGTAACCCGCTCAGGAGGAGTAAAAATATGACCGCGTTTAGACGCAATCTTGAAACCCCGTCATCCCGGGCTGCACTTTCTCAATATTATTAGATGGTAGCTATACATGTCCCGAACATGTAAACCAAACAAAATGGCGAGAAAACGACGTGTGTTGGCGGTTAATTCTCTTCTACTCTGGCACTTGCTGCTTCCCTTTAGTGTTGTGACTTTTTATTGCCACTTTTAATGATGCAAAGCCTCGGCTAAAGGTAGTTAGTTGTTCAGTCAACGAATTTGTTGTAAACACGAATCCGAAATAGGCTAGGCGGGTTACCCCACCTTGAACACTTTAATAAATGCAAAATATGACCCCCTCTGAGAGGGTTACCCAGACTTGCAGACCGGCGGTTGGAAACAATTTCCGATTATACAAAAATAACGCAGATCTCCAAAACAACTTGACGTTACCATGGTAGCAAGTCCGCTTGCCAAAAATAATGAGTTGTATTAAGGTGTTTCGATAGAGTTTTTCGGAGGCCATACCGATATTTTTCAGTCGCCTTAAAAGGGATTTTATCCATTTCCGATCGCTATAAAATTTTCGCCAGTGATTGACTACGGATTGAAGTTTGTCAAAACGTAGTTTTAAGTAAAATCGATATTACTATGACAACAATAAACAAAAAAATTGGAAATTGATAAGAGCCGGATTTTGCGCAATCTAGACCTGCTATTAAAAATCCAACACAAGGAACTTAAAGTTTGGTGTTTAGCAAATAACCTCCGGGAGAAGTAAAAAATTCTGTATGTTTGAATTCAAATAAAACGTAAATATATTTCAAACCTCGTATTTCAATAGCCGTGATAAATTAGAGGTCGACCAGTCATTTTAATGGCGAATAAGAATACAACGAAACCTGCATAAAGAACCCGTGATCTTTTGTGAAAGGCTGATTCAGGAATGATTCTTAGATGTTGGATTCAGTAGTGATGAACCAAGGTGCGAAGTTGAGCACAGGTTCTTAGTTAAGGATGAGAATAATTGTCCACGAAATAAGAGGTATCTACTTCTTAGTAACATTATATTCACTCTCATTATATTCAATGGTCCTTAAGACACCCACATCTGTACAAGTGTTTTCTGCGCTTTATTTCCTTTTTTTGAATAAGATATTGCTTCATTTGTCAGGCTGAAGAGGTTCTTACATGTGGTTAACAAAACAAATTTCCGTCTGGGTGTCCTTATACTACGCAGTTACTTTAATACAGCTGAGCGTTTCACTCTATCTAATCGCGTTTTTACGACTGCCATAGAAACATCGGCCAAGATGAGACGGAGAGTAATCTGTTAGGCTTATACACAGAATACGCGCATGAGAATAGGGTGTATGGGACTGAAACGCAATCTGATCTTTCAGAGCCATATAATTTAGGGACATTTCAAAACGTAGTCTGGGACATCTTAAGACAACATGGTTACTTGGTCAATCCATTAATTGGAAAAAGGATACAGCAGCAGCAGCAGCAAGCACAGCAACAGCATCAGTCCCCATACCAAATGAGGCTGCGCAATTCACCCAAACATTAACCCCTCATCTTATACACAGCCAACTAGTTAACAATCCTCAAGCAGGCGACGCGCTCGAATACGCGCCCCCTCTTAAGAAAAACGACAGAATTATATTTTGTGTGTGCATCTATCACACAAGGAAAGAAACAAATCCGTTCAACTTACACAATCCACAAACAAACATTAAAAAATACTCGGCGGCAAGGAAAAAAGGCGCCGTTCTCTCCTTTCTTCAAGTATACATCAGGCTGCTCTTTCTTGTGAAAACTTGGTTCCCAGGTTCTGTCCTACTCGCTCCATAGGGACGGGTAGGAGAGAACCCTGGGATCGAGGTTGTTTCTTGTGACTTCTCAAAGGGATAAGGACAATCCATCAGTTTTGCTACCGTGATTTATAAAATAGTTTTAAAGAAGACGTGCATACAACTTGTAAATTTTGCTTTAAATTCTTTGGATCGTCCATTTGTAGTGATAGACGGGATGTAAATACACCTTGTTTAAAAAGGCGGATAATGTATGTTAGCTATGCAGTCAAAGAAGTAAATAAGTAACTTTGTGTATTTTTATTTTCTATTTACGTTGATTGTACTATTACCATATTTAAGGTCCCTGTATCACCTCTCGTCTCATAACAGTTGGTCGGGCTTGAAAACGCTTCAGTTAACCCTTGTCAAAACCCCTAACATAGGTGATCATTCTATTTCTCCTCTTGGTAACTCTGCTCAATCAAAAATAAAAGTTGTGACGAAATAGGAAATGCAAATAAAACATTTCTTGATTATTATACAAATTCTCCTCACCAGTACCGAAGATAACATGTACTGAACAGTGTGGAGAATGACACTGGCAATATTTGGGTTAAGTGCTGAGGGTGTGGGTGGGGGTCCATTTGTGTTAGTATTGCTTTCCTTCACACTAACCACATAAAGCGTAAGAAATTTCTAACATATATTTTCACTGGTACAAATAGTTTTTCTCCTTCTCGCTGAGCTCTTGACGTACACAAAGGATAAATGTTGATTGTGCAGCTTTACTTTCCAGCAATAGATACGTCTCTATGACCCTCTATCAGCTCCAAGAAGAAAATAAATATTTCTTCGCTTTTGTTCTATGGTTTCACCTTTGAATGCTATCAGCCCTAGTCTTAACAGTTATAAGTTTATAGAACAATTTTGTAAGTTATTGTAAAAGTATGTTACGTAGCTAACTTTGTAACGCCTTACATTTATATTCGTATTGGGTGAAGTCGGTTACATGACTGAATTAAAGAATTTGTCTTCTGTAAATACTTTTTTCTTTTTCTTTTCTAGTCGTCTCCTACTTATCCTATTTACCTTTCTTTCAATATCCTCGATCCTTTGCTGCGACCGGGAGCGGGCAGTTTTCTACAGATCACAGTACTCTTGTACTGTAACGGAATATGTTAAACATCAACGTCCTAACAACTCACGTGCATGAAAGTTAAAACTACTTAGTTTTGTAAGAATCTTCTGTCTCCTTTGTAAATGGCTTTACCATTTGTATGAACGCTGATTTTTGTCTCTTTTTTAAAAGAACGTTCAAACCTTCTTTTCTGAAGATGAGTATTTTAAAACAACGTAAATCCCTTATGAAACCCCCTTCCCCGTCGTTAATCACCGTCTTAGACGACACACTAGAGAGATTAAGATTCACGTTTACGGCAAACGTCACATTCAAGTTGAGAATTTCTCAGAGAGAAAAATAAGCAGATGAAAACTGTCCTGAACAATTCTTATGGAGAAAGCTGGCTTGAAACTACTTGTTTTGGGGTAGAAGTAATAAACAGTAAACGACAATTAAGAGGAAAACTTGATCACGTGGTGCAAATTCACGTTTGCCGTTTGGCGTAAACGTGAATCTTAATCTCTTTACTGCCCCCTTGTCCCAGCCCGTCCTGTGGCTCGTTTGGTTACGCGAACATCGCATTAATTGTTCCCGCCTCCGGCCGCGTCACGTGACTTCAAATTTCGCGCCAACACTGTGGCCGTTTCACAAAGGGAACAAAATTTTACGGAAACAGCAACATGGAAACGTGAGTATTTTGCACACTATTTTCTTTACTTTTACCTAAAATTTCGAGCCAAGCCCTAGCTTACGCGTGTGCAGACCTCTCCTATTCCCTTTGTTGCAGGCAGCACTAGCGAACCATTGATGTATTTATAGCCTTTAACAGTTCTATGGTTATCAGAGTCGAACGAACTGTTTTAAAAAGAAGGCGAAGAGATTCAAGAGGGCTTTTGTAGGTCTCGGTATTCGCTAAGTTTCTCAAGATTTTCGTTATATATTGAACCAAGTATTGAAAGTATTATGCCGACCATTAAAGAATTTACTTGTCAAGCTTTAAACCATGAGTTATTTTGATGAACAGTTTGCAGGGGTTTCTATATACATGTCAATGTCGACGAGAAAGAGCAAAACAATGTCAACATTTGAAAGAATAGTTTATACAAAAAGTTCTCGTTAAGCTGCGACAAAATTGTTAGGTCAACGGTGATGTGTATGTAATAAATAGGCGAAAATACAAGTCGAAAGGTCGTTTGTGGACACTGGCCGTTAAAGAACTGAAATTAGCCTGAGCGGATTCGCGATAGTCGCGCGCGCATGGATTCTCTCCCTACGCGTAAAAGATTGCCTGAATGGTGGGGCGAAGAAACCAGGTGATCGCTACCAGCCAATAACAACTACCTATTACATCAAAAACAGTAGCTGTAGCTTTGAAAGAAAGCATACATTTTTTTAACCAGATAATATAAAATAAAACGACTAAAAGGGAAGAGCACTTTAATCGTCAGTTAGGACTTGGTAATTCTTCTTCCTTTTACGCAGCTAAATAACTTTTAGTACTCCCCAGGTACTCCCGTTAAAACCTTTGATAACAATGACTAAAACAAAAAAAGACTTTGGAATTAATGGCAGTTATTGTTTAAAAAAGCATGTCATTTTTTTGACAGATGGTTAATATTTCAGTCTAAATTGTTAAAACTCGTCAACTTGGACTGTTGAACATAAACTGTAAATGAAGATCCTGGATCAGGTGACAGTCGGATCAGGTTCTATAGATATGTACCTTGTTTTGACTAAGACCTACCAGCAAAGTTTTTGTCCCTGTTTGTGCTTGTCTTATTATTACTATTTTTTTAACTTATATGTCTTTATTCAGTTCTTCTTCTTCTTCTTCGTCTTATTATTATTATTATTATTATTATATTATTATTATTGATTTACATATTTATTTTTTTGTAGTTTAACTGTCTCGATTCACTGCATTCCCGCAGCAAAGGAGATATTATACTTTTTCGCAATAAAGTTTCATCTCTCTGTAACGAAGTTTATTTTTTATTGATGACGAATCGACGTCGTGTTGACTGAAAAATTAAAAACTTAAAAAGTTCTCAGAGACATGTTTTTGTTGATCAATTTTATCTTTTTATCTCCCACAAATTGGTAAAGCAAATTATTCAGTGTCAGAGTCAGCGACCATTTAAAGCTGTCTAAGGTACCGTAATAGCTTGCTGGCTTGTGCGCGGGTTGTGACATTGCAACATGAGTCACGTTTTCAGTAAGAATATGCACAAATAATTAGGGGAAACATCCTTAAAAGACCAAAAGGCATTCGTTGTAAGTAAAGATCACACTATAACCAAGAGTTGTAACAGGTTTTTATTGATCCATTTTTGAACTTATGCCGACTGAGGGGCCATGATATGTTTAGTTCCTGCTTTTCTACCGTTGATATTTGTGATGCACCAAGAACCAGCTGCTGTATTACCATCATCCCTGATTGTATTCTCAAAAAGTTAAATAAGTATTGAAATAAATTCCAATTTCGGCGGTGTGCCGTCTAATGAGCTTTTTGAGCTCGAATTGACACTAAAGAATCCTTTATTAAAATTTGTGTTTCGTGTTCTCTGCGTCATCTGCAAAACTTGGCCTAGATGATAACATCTTCGGGGGGAGTACTTAAGCCAAGTTAGGATAGGCGCGTGTCATGAAGGTTTTTAGGCTTATTTTGTCAAGGGAAATAACGTCCATCAAAAAAAAATGACACCCTGTTTGAAGGAAAATCGGTAATGCAAAACGTTTACATGGACAATTCGTAACGCATACAAATTTGGAGTGAGTGTTGTTGGATGGTTTTTGTTAATAGTGCGTTAAAAGATACCTTAGTTTTAGGACTTTAAGACCGCTGAGGTCCCGTGATATTGGGCACTCTATCGAAGGACTACAGTACCAAATGAATGATACCCTACTTAGGGCAGGGCCTACAGGGTAGCCTTAGGTAATCTGAATGGGAGTCTCCTGCCCTCCCCCAGTCAGTTCAGTTAGAAAACAAATTTAAATAAGGGTAAAATGAATATTTTATTGTAGACTTTATAAGCAGTCAATGGGCTAAGAAATTGCGAAACGGAAAAAATAGAGCGGAAGACTGCAAAGTGGGGCAGGTGCTCGTGTGAAACATGCTTCAAACAGGCGAATGGAAACTTTGCAAAAATCTTCCTTTACCTAGGAAGCACAAACACGTCATTGCAGTTTTTTTATAACCTCTCACAATGACAGCAGCGGAGGGTTTGTATTCAACGCTGGTCACTAACTGCATCTTTAACGTTTTCTTGTTTTACACCGCTATCGTGTTAAACATCATAACAATACAAGCGCTGAGGAAAACGTCGTCGTTGCCAAGGACTTTGAAAACATTGCTCTTGAGTTTGGCTGCTTCTGATCTCGGTGTTGGTTTACTTGCCCACCCTGTTTTTGTTGCACAGCTCATTATTCAAATACAACAAAACACTAGTGATAATGCTTATGGTACAGTATTTAACATTTTCTCGGCCCTTCAGAAGAATATACTTGCTTGTGTATCGTTTTTTAGTGTTGTCGCTATAACTGTTGATAGATTCTTAGCCATTCATCTTCATCTCAGATACCAGGAACTTGTAACCCACAAGCGTGTTATTGCTGTAGTGATATCTATTTGGGTTATCAGCGCATTTCTTTCTTTAGTTTTCCCTGCAGCTCGTTTGGAATGGATTCCAAAAAACGTTCCTGGGATTATGTTTGCAGCCAGAGACGCTGTTTGTTTCATAACTACAGGATTTCTCCACTATAAGATATACGCATCTGTACGACACCACACAGGCCACATCCAAGCTCTGCAAGTACAAGACGAAGTACAGAATAGCGAAACGAAAAATGCTGTGAGGCTGAGAAAAACTGCACTTGCTACATTTTACATCTATTTCCTGTTTTTGGCTTGTTATGTGCCAATCTTTTGTGTCAACCTTGCCGATCTATTCTGTGATGAAACTGCCTTGATACAGCATTTGTGGGATTATGTTTTTACACTTATGCTTTCCAATTCATCTCTCAATCCTTTGATCTACAGCTGGAAGATGAGACACATTCGACATGCTGTTATAAACATACTTCGAAGCGTACTCCCGTGTCGCCACTAAAACAATTAAGGGCCTGTTACATGGAGGTGGGGGACCCTAGGTAGGTGTCGTAACCCGCTCAGATGGAGTGAAAATATAAACTGCGTTTAGACGCAATGTTGCCACCCCGTCATCCTAGGCTGCATTTTCTCAATATTATTAGATGGTCAATATGCATGTAAACCAAACAAAATGGCGAGAAAACGACTTGTGTTGGCGGTTAATTCTCTTCTACTCTGGCACTTGCTGCATCCCTTTAGTGTTGTGGCTTTCTATTGTCACTTTTAATGATGCAAAGCCTCGGCTAAAGGTAGTTAGTTGTTCAGTCAACGAATTTGTTGTAAACACGAATCCGAAATAGGCTAGGCGGGTTACCCCACCTTGAACACTTACGTGCAAAATATGACCCCCGCTGAGAGGGTTACACAGACTTGCAGACCGGCGGTTGGAAACAATTTCCGATTATACAAAAATAACGCAGATCTTCAAAACAACTTGACGTTACCATGGTAGCAAGTCCGCTTACGAAAATAATGATGACGTGTATTAAGGTGTTTCGATAGAGTTTTTCGGAGACCATACCGATATTTTTCAGTCGCCTTAAAGGGGATTTTATCCATGTCCGATCGCTATAAAATTTTGCCAGTGATTGACTATGGATTGAAGTTTGTCAAAACGTAGTTTTAACTAAAATCGATATTACTATGACAACAATAAACAAAAAAATTGGAAATTGATAAAAGCCGAATTTTGCGCAATCTATACCTGCTACTAAAAATCCAACACTAGCAACTTAAAGTTTGGTGTTTAGCAAATAACCTCCGTGAGAAGTAAAAAATTCTGTATGTTTGAATTCAAATAAAACGTAAATATATTTCAAACCTCGTATTTCAATAGCCGTGATAAATTAGAGGTCGACCAGTCATTTTAATGGCGAATAAGAATACAACGAAACCCGCATAAAGAACCCGTGATCTTCTGTGAAAGGCTGATTCAGAAATGGTTCTTAGATGTTGGATTCAGTAGTGATGAACCAAGGTGCGAAGTTGAGCACAGGTTCTTAGTTAAAGATGAGAATAATTGTCCACAAAATAAGTGGTATCTACTTCTCAGTAACATTATATTCACTCTCAGTATTGTTAATTTTTAAAAGCCCTTAAGACACCCACATCTGTACAAGTGTATAAGGGCCTTATACTACGCAGTTACTTTAATACAGCTGAGCGTTTCACTCTATCTAATCGCGTTTTTACGACTGCCATAGAAACATCGGCCAAGATGCGACGGAGAGTAATCTGTTAGGTTTATACACAGAATAGGCACATGAGAATAGGGTGTATGGGACTGAAACGCAATCTGATCTTTTAGAGCCATGTAATTTAGGGACATTTCAAAACGTAGTCTGGGACATCTTAAGACAACATGGTTACTTGGTCAATCCATTAATTGGAAAAAGGATACAGCAGCAGCAGCAGCAGCAGCAAGCACAGCAACAGCATCAGTCCCCATACCAAATGAGGCTGCCCAATCCACCCAAACATTAACCCCTCATCTTATACACAGCCAACTGATAACAATCCTCAAGCAGGCGACGCGCTCGATACGCGCCCCCTCTCAAGAAAAAAGACATAATTGTATTTTGTGCGTGCATCTATCACACAAGGAAAGAAACAAATCCGTTCAACTTACACCATCCACAAACAAACATTAAAAAATACTCGGCGGCAAGGAAAAAAGGCGCCGTTCTCTCCTTTCTTCAAGTATACATCAGGCTGCTCTTTCTTGTGAAAACTTGGTTCCCAGGTTCTGTCCTACTCGCTCCATAGGGACGGGTAGGAGAGAACCCTGGGATCGAGGTTGTTTCTTGTGACTTCTCAAAGGGATAAGGACAATCCATCAGTTTTGCTACCGTGATTTATAAAATAGTTTTAAAGAAGATGTGCATACAGCTTGTAAATTTTGCTTTAAATTCTTTGGATCGTCCATTTGTAGTGATAAAGGGGGTGTCAAAATACACCTTGTTTAAAAAGGCGGATAATGTATGTTAGCTATGCAGTCAAAAAAGTAAATAAGTAACTTTGTGTATTTTTATTTTCTATTTACGTTGATTGTACTATTACCATATTTAAGGTCCCTGTATCACCTCTCATCTCATAACGGTGGGTCGGGCTTGAAAAAGCTTCAGTTAACCCTTGTCAAAACCCCTAACATAGGTGATCATTTAATTTCTCCTCTTGGTAACTGTGCTAAATCAAAAATAACGGTTGTGAGAAAACAGGAAATGCAAGTAAAACATTTCTTGATTGTTATACAAATTCTCCTCACCAGTACCGAAGATAACATATACTGAACAGTGTGGAGAATGACGCTGGCAATATTTGGGTTAAGTGCTGCGGGTGTGGGTGGGGGCCCATTTGTGTCAGTATTACTTTCCTTCACACTAACCACATAAAGCGTAAGAAATTTCTGACATATATTTTCACTGGTACAAATAGTTTTTCTCCTTCTCGTTGAGCTCTTGACGTACACAGAGGATAAATGTTGATTGCGCAGCTTTACTTTCCAGCAATAGATACGTCTCTTTGACCCTCTCTCAGCTCCAAGAAGAAAATAAATATTTCTTCGCTTTTGTTCTATGGTTTACCCTTGGAATGCTATCAGCCCTAGTATTAACAGTTATAAGTTTATAGAACAATTTTGTAAGTTATTGTAAAAATATGTTACGTAGCTAACTTTGTAACGCCTTACATTTATATTCGTATTGGGTGAAGTCGGTTACATGACTGAATTAAAGAATTTGTCTTCTGTAAATGCTTTTTTCTTTTTCTTTTCTAGTCGTCTCCTACTTATCCTATTTACCTTTCTTTCAATATCCTCGATCCTTTGCTGCGGCCGGGAGCAGGCAGTTTTCTACAGATCACAGTACTCTTGTACTGTAACGGAATATGTTAAACATCAACGTCCTAACAACTCACGTGCGTGAAAGTTAAAACTGCTTAGTTTTGTAAGAATCTTCTGTCTCCTTTGTAAATGGCTTTACCATTTGTATGAACGCTGATTTTTGTCTCTTTATTAAAAGAACGTTCAAACCTTTTTTTCTGAAGATGAGTATTTTAAGGCAACGTAAATCCCTCATTAAACGTCCTTCCCCGTCGTTAATCACCGTCTTGGACGACACACTACCCCCTTGTCCCAGCCCGCCCTCTGGCTCGTTTGGTTACGCGAACATCGCATTAATTGTTCCCGCCTCCGGCCGCGTCACGTGACTTCAAATTTCGCGCCAGTAGTGTGGCCGTTTTACAAAGGGAACAAAATTTTACGGAAACAGCAACATGGAAACGTGAGTATTTTGTACACTATTTTCTTTACTTGTACCTAAAATTTCGAGCCAAGCACTAGGTTGCCTGCTTGCAGACGTCTCCTATTCCCTTTGTTGCACGCAGCACTAACGGACCATTGAAGTATTTATAGCCTTTAACAGTTCTATGGTTATCAGAGTCGAACTGTTTTTAAAAAGAAGGCGAAGAGATTCAAGAGGGCTATTGTAGGTCTCGGTATTCGCTAAGTTTCGCAAGATTTTCGTTATATATTGAACCAAGTATTGAAAGTATTATGCTGACCATTGAAGAATTTACTTGTCAAGCTTTAAACCATGAGTTATTTGATGAACAGTTTGCAGGGGTTTCTATATACATGTCAATGTCCGCGAGAAAGAGCAAAACAAGGAGGCCCCATTAGGGGGGGGGGGGGTCTTAATATCCCGTATCCCTGTAATTTTTTGACCAAATATCCCGTATCCCATAAATTCCGGTCACAAATATCCCGGAAATTAAAGTATCGGCCATTTTTCATATGTTACTTGCTACGATATATTTTATAATATTCGTTCACTGGCATTAAAACGTAAACTGGAAAAGTATAGTTTTCAAGGAGCTTATTGTGACAGTTGTTTAAACTGCTGTCATTCAAAATATGGTGGATATCAAGTGGAAAGTTAACAAATGTTGCCACCAAAATCACCTTTGTATACCAGTTGATATAATTAGCTTACCTAATGCCCTTAATTTCTACATATCGCCTGCTACCAAAGTCCTTTTTCATTTTGTTCCTTTATTAGTTAGTTGCCGTCCTGAGCATTTGGGGAGTATTCATAATTTACCTAGAGGGTGGGCTATGATGGTTTTGAGGGGGGGAGGGAGGGTCAGATCACTCTTTTTTCCTACTATGATTTAGGGGGGGCTGTGGAAAATTTCCAACGAAAATTACATCGAGCATAGCGGAGGGGGGGGGGGGCAACCATTTTTTTCCTGAAAAAGAAAAGGAAATGAAAATATGCTGTTGGGCGCTCTTATAATTCCTGTCTTTTATTTCATTTCGACAAAATGTTGATACAGAACTAGAGTATGAAACTTGATGCATGACGCCCACTTCTTGTGCTACAAGGTCTCTTTGCGAGTGGCTCAAACTCACTCTCGTCACCCTCCTTACTCTCGCTCTCCTCACTCTCACTCTCCTTACACTCGCTCTCCTCACTCCGTGTTTCCCCCAAGACATTGTCGTCGCCTTCGTCATCATCATCATCATCATCATCTGAGACTGCTTCTGGCTCTTGTAAAAGACGTTGCCCTGTTTCAGTCATGGTTCTCAATGCCTCAGCCCCAGTCTCTTTCAAATGAGTGGTAATCAGTTCCAGTTTTTCTTTTTTCAGCTTTTTTCCCAGGGTAACGAGTGATTCTTCCAAATATAATTAAGTCAAGTTCCGAAACGTAAAGAGAATTTAGCCCTTCAGTCAGAAGAAGCTCCTCCCAATTGTAATCTCCATAGCTCTTAGATGCTCTTGCGCGCCTCTTTTGAGCAGTTTCCTGAGTTCGTAGATTTTTGCAATAGGATAAGTGTTTTAAATGGTCTATGTAATTCTTAACCAGCTCCTCAGAAACCACAAAGGCTACAGAAAATTCAGCAATCTCTTTTGTTGCCAACTTTCCTTCTGCGAAATATTTTTTAATTTGCGCCCTATGTTAATTACCAATAAAGCTCAATATACCTGTCACAAGACTTTGATATGGCTGAGGGTGAGTTTGACATGTTGTACTTATGTGCTGGGGGAGGGGGGAGCTACGATATTTTCCTTTGATAAATCAACATCCCTCGAGGGGGGGTCAGAAAAAAAACCCTGAGATGATCAGGGGGGGCTTCAAAAAAATGAAAGGAAAAAAATAAGGAAATCATCATAGCCCACCCTCTAGATAAATTATGAATGCTCCCTTGGTTAATTCATGTGTTCTGTGCATGCAGTCCAGTGCACAAATGGTACAACTTGTGTCAAACAGCAGTTTATCTTTGGTATTAATCAACCATAGAGACATTAGTGTCATTAGTAAGCGTGGATATTTTGTTTCTCTTCAAGTTTTGTCTGAAAGGACCATTTGGAGACTGGTTTGTCGCAGTTGATTTTATAAATACACGACGTAACGTCATGAATGACTTTGACCTGCGCCATTACAGAGGTCTCGCCTCGATCAGGTGGCGCTGCCTCGATCGAGTGTTGGTGCGCTATTTTCAGTACTTCAAGTTACCCCCACATAGTGCCCATGATGAACCGATGACTGGTCAAACGGTTTGTTTTACACTTATATATTTTTCATTTATATCTAATCGTCAACAAAAATACAGAAAAGGACATGTATTTAGTATAACGTTTCTCAGCAAACATCTGATATGTTACAATTTTTTGCGAATATCCTGTATCCCTGAAACTATAACTTCTCAATATCCTGTATCCCAATAACTTTTTCCTCAAATATCCCGTATCCCGGTAATTTTTTCCGCGAATATCCCGTATCCCGAAAACCCCTAATGGGGCCTCAACAATGTCAACATTTGAAACAATAGTTTATACAAAAAAATCCCGTTAAGCTGCGACAAAATTGTTACGCCAACGGTAATATGTATGTAATAAATTTGCGGAAATGCAAGCCGAAACTTCGTTTGAGGAGACTGGCCGTTAAAGAATTGAAATTAGCCTGCGCGGGTTCGCGATAGTCACGCGCGCGTGAATTCTCTCCCTACACGTATATGATTGTCTGAATGGTGGGGCGAAGAGACCAGGTGATCGCTACCAGCCAATAACAACTACCTATTACATCGGAAACAGCAGCTGTAGCTTTGAAAGAAAGCATACAATTTTTTTTAACCAGATAATATAAAATAAAACGACTAAAAGGGAAGAGCACTCTTATCGTCAGTTAGGACTTGGTAATTCCTCCTTTTACGCAGCTAAATAACTTTTAGTACTCCCCAGGTACTCCCGTTAAAACCTTTGAAAACAATGACCAAAACAAAAAAAGACTTTGGAATTAATGGCAGTTGTTGTTTAAAAAAGCATGTCATTTTTTTTTACAGATGGTTAATATTTCGGTCTAAATTGTTAAAACTCGTCAACGTGGACTGTTGAACATAAACTCTAAATGAAGATCCTGGATCAGGTGACAGTCGGATCAGGTTCTATACATATGTACCTTGTTTTGACTAAGACCTACGAGCAAAGTTTTTGTCCCTGTTTGTGCTTGTGTTATTATTACTATTTTTTTAAATTTACATTGCTTTATTCAGTTGTTATTATTATTATTATTATTGATTTACTTATTTATTTTTTGTTGTTTAACGTCTTGATTCACTGCATTCCCGCTGCAAAGGAGATATTATACTTTTTCGCAATAAAGTTTCATCTCTCTGTAACGAAGTTTATTTTTTATTGATGACGAATCGACGTCGTGTTGACTGAAAAATTAAAAACTTAAAAAGTTCTCAGAGACATGTTTTTGTTGATCAATTTTATCTTTTTACCTCCCACAAATTGGTAAAGCAAATTATTCAGTGTCAGAGTCAGCGACCATTTAAAGCTGTCTAAGGTACCGTAATAGCTTGCTGGCTTGTGCGCGGGTTGTGACGTTGCAACATGAGTTAAGTTTTCAGTAAGATTCAATATGCACAAACAATTAGGGGAAACATCCTTAAAAGACCAAAAGGCATTCGTTGTAAGTAAAGATCACACTATAACCAAGAGTTGTAACAGGTTTTTATTGATCCATTTTTGAACTTATGCCGACTGAGGGGCCATGATATATTTAGTTCCTCATGCTTTTCTACCGTTGATATTTGTGATGCACCAAGAACCAGCTGCTGTGTTACCATCAGCGCTAGTTGTATTCTCAAAAAGTTAAATAAGCATTGAAATAAATTCCAATTTCGGTGGTGTGCCGTCTAATGAGCTTTTTGAGCTCGAATTGACACTAAAGAACCCTTTATATTAAAATTTGTGTTTGGTGTTCTCTGCGTCATCTGCTAAACTTGGCCTAGATGATTAACAGTTTCGGGGGGAGTACTTAAGCCAATTTAGGATAAGCGCGTGTCACGAAGGTTTTTAGGCTTATTTTGTAAAGGGAAATAACGTCCATAAAGGAAAAATGACACCCTGTTTGAGGGAAAATCGGTAATGTAAAACGTTTACATGGACAATTCATAACGCATACAAATTTGGAATGAGTGTTGTTGGATGGTTTTTGTTAATAGTGCGTTAAAAGATAACTTAGTTTTAGGACTTTAAGACGGCTCAGGTCCCATGATATCGGGCACCCTGTCAAAGGACCACAATACCTAATGAATGATACCCTACTTAGGGCATGGCCTACAGGGTAGCCTTAGGTAATCTGAATTGGAGTCCCCCCCCCGGTCAGTTCCGTTAGAAAACAAATTTAAATAAGGATAAAATGAATATTTTATTGTAGACTTTATAAGCAGTCAATGGGCTAAGAGATTTAACTGCGAAACGGAAAAAATAGAGCGGAAGACTGCAAAGTGGGGCAGGTGCTCGTGTGAAACATACTTCAAACAGGCGAATGGAAACTTTGCAAAAATCTTCCTTTACATAGGAAGCACTAACACGTCATTGCAGTTTTTTTATAACCTCTCACAATGACAGCAGCGGAGGGTTTGTATTCAACGCTGGTCGCTAACTGCATCTTTAACGTTTTCTTGCTTTACACCGCTATTGCGTTAAACATCATAACAATACAAGCGCTGAGGAAAACGTCGTCGTTGCCAAGGACTTTGAAAACATTGCTCTTGAGTTTGGCTGTTTCTGATCTTGGTGTTGGTTTACTTGTCCAACCTATTTTTGTTGCACATCTCATTATTCAAGTACTACAAAACACTAGCGATAATGCTTATGATTCAGTATTTGTCATTTTCTATCAAACACTTGAAGCTGCACTTGCTTACGCATCGTTTTTTAGTGTTGCCGCTATAACTGTTGATAGATTCTTAGCCATTCATCTTCATCTCAGATACCAGGAACTTGTAACTCACAAGCGTGTTATTGCTGTAGTGATATCTACTTGGGTTATCAGCGCATTTCTTTCCTTACTTTTACCTGCAGCTCGTTTGGACTGGATTCCAAAAAAAGTTCCTTGGATTATGTTTGCAGCCATCGAAGCTGTTTGTTTCATAACTACAGGATTTCTCCACTACAAGATATACGCATCTGTACGACACCACACAGATCAAATCCAAGCTCTGCAAGTACAAGAAGAAGCACAGAATAGAGAAATGAAAAATGCTGTGAGGCTGAGAAAAACCGCACTTGCTACATTTTATATCTATTTCCTCTTTTTGGCTTGTTATGTGCCAATGTTTTGTGTCAACCTTGCCGAACTGTTCTGTGATGAAACTGCCTTGATCCACCATTTGTGGTATTATGTTTTGACGATTATGCTTTCTAATTCATCTCTCAATCCTTTGATCTACAGCTGGAAGATGAGACACATTCGACATGCTGTTATAAACATACTTCAAAGCGTACTCCCAAGTCGCCAGTAAAACAATTAAGGGCCTGTTACATGGAGGTGGGGGAACCTAGGTAGGTGGCGTAACCCGCTCAGGTGGAGTAAAAATATAAACTGCGTTTAGACGCAATCTTGCAACCCCGTCATCCCGGGCTGCATTTTCTCAATATTATTAGGTGGTCCCTATGTATGTAAACCAAACAAAATGGCCAGAAAACGACGTGTGTTGGCGGTTAATTCTCTTCTACTCTGGCACTTGCTGCATCCATTTAGTGCTGTGGCTTTCTATTGCCACTTTTAATGATGCAAAGCCTCGGCTAAAGGTAGTTAGTTGTTCAGTCAACGAATTTGTTGTAAACACGAATCCGAAATAGGCTAGGCGGGTTACCCCACCTTGAACACTTACGTGCAAAATATGACCCCCGCTGAGAGGGTTACACAGACTTGCAGACCGGCGGTTGGAAACAATTTCCGATTATACAAAAATAACGCAGATCTTCAAAACAACTTGACGTTACCATGGTAGCAAGTCCGCTTACGAAAATAATAATGATGTGTATTAAGGTGTTTCGATAGAGTTTTTCGGAGACCATACTGATATTTTTCAGTCGCCTTAAAGGGGATTTTATCCATGGCCGATCGCTATAAAATTTTCGCCAGTGATTGACTATGGATTGAAGTTTGTCAAAACGTAGTTTTAAGTAAAATCGATATTACCATGACAACAATAAACAAAAAAATTGGAAATTGATAAGAGCCGAATTTTGCGCAATCTAGACCTGCTACTAAAAATCCAACACAAGGAACTTAAAGTTTGGTGTTTAGCAAATAACCTCCGGGAGAAGTAAAAAATTCTGTATGTTTGAATTCAAATAAAACGTAAATATATTTCAAACCTCGTATTTCAATAGCCGTGATAAATTAGAGGTCGACCAGTCATTTTAATGGAGAATAAGAATACAACGAAACCCGCATAAAGAACCCGTGATCTTTTGTGAAAGGCTGATTCAGAAATGGTTCTTAGATGTTGGATTCAGTAGTGATGAACCAAGGTGCGAAGTTGAGCACAGGTTCTTAGTTAAGGATGAGAATAATTGTCCACGAAATAAGAGGTATCTACTTCTCAGTAACATTATATTCACTCTCATTATATTCAATGGTCCTTAAGACACCCACATCTGTACAAGTGTTTTCTGACCTTTATTTTCTTTTGTTTTTGAATAAGATATTGCTTCATTTGTCAGGCTGAAGAGGTTCTTACATGTGGTTAACAAAACAAATTTCTGTCTGGGTGTCCTTATACTACGCAGTTACTTTAATACAGCTGAGCGTTTCACTCTATCTAATCGCGTTTCTACGACTGCCATAGAAACATCGGCCAAGATGCGACGGAGAGTAATATGTTAGGTTTATACACAGAATAGGGTGAATGGGACTGAAACACAATCTAATCTTTCAGAGCCATGTAATTTAGGGACATTTCAAAACGTAGTCTGGGACATCTTAAGACAACATGGTTACTTGGTCAATCCATTAATTGGAAAAAGGATACAGCAGCAGCAGCAAGCACAGCAACAGCATCAGTACCCATACCAAATGAGGCTGCGCAATCCCCCCAAACATTTACCCCTCATCTTATACATAGCCAACTAGTTAACAATCCTCAAGCAGGCGACGCGCTCGATACGCGCCCCCTCTCAAGAAAAAAGACATAATTGTATTTTGCGCGTGCATCTATCACACAAGGAAAGAAACAAATCCGTTCAACTTACACCGTCTACAAACAAACGTTAAAAAATACTCGGCGGCAAGGAAAAAGGCGCCGTTCTCTCCTTTCTTCAAGTATACATAAGGCTGCTTTTTCTTGTGACAGCCTCGTTCCCAGGTTCTCTCCTACTCGCTCCATAGGGACGGGTAGGAGAGAACCCTGGGATCGAGGTTGTTTCTTGTGACTCCTCAAAGGGATAAGGACAATCCATCAGTTTTGCTACCGTGATTTATAAAATAGTTTTAAAGAAGACGTGCATACAGCTTGTAAATTTTGCTTTAAATTCTTTGGATCGTCCATTTGTAGTGATAAAGGGGGTGTAAATACACCTTGTTTAAAAAGGCGGATAATGTATGTTAGCTATGCAGTCAAAGAAGTAAATAAGTAACTTTGTGTATTTTTATTTTCTATTTACGTTGATTGTACTATTACCATATTTAAGGTCCCTGTATCACCGCTCATCTCATAACAGTGGTTCGGGCTTGAAAAAGCTTCAGTTAACCCTTGTCAAAACCCCTAACATAGGTGATCACTTTATTTCTCCTCGTGGTAACTCTGCTCAATCAAAAATAACGGTTGTGAGAAAACAGGAAATGCAAGTGAAACATTTCTTGATTATTATACAAATTCTCCTCACCAGTACTAGTCTGCTACACAGCCGTTTTTAGTGTCGTCACGCAACGCTGTGACGACACTAAAAACGGCTGTGTAGCAGACTACACCAGTACCGAAGATAACATATACTGAACAGTGTGGAGAATGACACTGGCAATATTTGGGTTAAGTGCTGAGGGTGTGGGTGGGGGCCCATTTGTGTTAGTGTTACTTTCCTTCACACTAACCACATAAAGCGTAAGAAATTTCTGACATATATTTTCACTGGTACAAATAGTTTTTCTTCTCTTTGAGCTCTTGACCTACACAAAGGATAAATGTTGATTTTGCAGCTTTACTTTCCAGCAATAGAGACGTCTCTATGACCCTCTATCAGCTCCAAGAAGAAAATAAATATTTCTTCGCTTTTGTTCTATGGTTTAACCTTTGAATGCTATCAGCCCTAGTCTTACCATTTATAAGTTTATAGAACAATTTTGTAAGTTATTGTAAAAATATGTTATGTAGCTAACTTTGTAACGCCTTACATTTATATTCGTATCGGGTGAAGTCGGTTACATGACTGAATTAAAGAATTTGTCTTCTGTAAATGCTTTTTTTCTTTTTCTTTTCTAGTCGTCTCCTACTTATCCTATTTACCTTTCTTTCAATATCCTCGATCCTTTGCTGCGGACGGGAGCGGGCAGTTTTCTACAGATCACAGTACTCT
Source organism: Porites lobata (assembly GCA_942486035.1). Taxonomy (NCBI): domain Eukaryota; kingdom Metazoa; phylum Cnidaria; class Anthozoa; order Scleractinia; family Poritidae; genus Porites; species Porites lobata. Next base: position 1,054,829 of record CALNXK010000021.1, on the reverse strand, counting down.
TTCTTGTACTGTAACGGAATATGTTCAACATCAACGTCCTGACAACTCACGTGCGTGAAAGTTAAAACTGCATAGTTTTGTAAAAATCTTCTGTCTCCTTTTTAAATGGCTTTACCGTTTGTATGAACGTTGATTTTTCTCTTTTTTAAAACAACGTTCAAACTTTTTTTTCTGAAGATGAGTATTTTAAGGCAACGTAAATCCCTCATTTAACCCCCTTCCCCGTCGTTAATACCCGTCTTAGAGGACACACTCCCCCTTGTCCCAGCCCGTCCTCTGGCTCGTAGTTATGCGAACATCGCATTCCCGCTTCCGGCAGCGTCACGTGACTTCCAATTTCGCGCCAGCTGCGTGGCCGTTTCACAAAGGGAACAAAATTTTACGGAAACAGCAACATGGAAACGTGAGTATTTTTTACACTATTTTCTTTACTTCTACCTAACATTTCGAGCCAAGCACTGGCTTGCCTGCTTGCAGACGTTTCATATTTCCTTTGTTGCACGCAGCACTAGCGGACCTTTCATGTATTTATAGCCTTAAACAGTTTTATGGTTATCAGAGTCGAACTGTTTTAAAGAAGAAGACGAAGAGATTCAAGAGGATAGGGCTCAAAAGCTAACGACTACCTGGTCGCATATGCTACTGGATTTTTGGTTGTGCGCCTAAAAATTCATGTCTAATCGCACCTGTGCGCCATAAAACCCAAAGCACAGTGCGACTGACTTGCTTCCGACTATACTTACGAACTCGAACTAGAAAGACAGTGTATGTTTAATCGGTCTTTTCTCCCAATGGGTTCTACGAACTTTGATGTTCTTTTTCGTTGTTTTTGGTCAGCACTCCTTAACATCCGTCGAAAGGCCCTCTTATCTTCGGTCGGATTTCGTAAACGTATGACGTCACGCTCGCCTCGTGTACATTTTGCTTCGATCGTCCACTCTGATTTGACTGATGATCTGACGGTTTGTTTCGAGGTCTTGTCTTGCTTTTTCGATCATCCCTCGATTGATTCAACCAAGAAGATGCTACTGCATCCGTTTGGAAATGATGTTTTAATGTTTTGCCTCGATCAAGCCTCTTAGCGAATCGAGAAGGTCCTTTCAGTGGATGTTACTGAGTAACATCCCTTGAATGGCCCCGATGGAATGGCATTCAAGAAAAATTACACAAACAGGCAAAAAAAAATTCAAATGAACCGCTGCCCCATCTAACAACTTTTTCAACATATTGGCGGGAATAATAGAAAATTATCCATACGGTAATGTCTGTCTCTGTCGAATAATAATGAATGCTTGCAACAACAACAAGAACAACAACTTTATTTCAGTACCCAACATTGATTTACATAATACAAAAAAATAGATATAAATATGGAGAGAGTACAGGGTGCCCATAATAACCATTGAGGGCTAAAAAGATAGGTCAGCCTTACTAAGGTTATTAATAAATGATTATTAAAGGGTCGGAGACCACACACTACACACGGCTATACAAAACATTTACAAAAGGAAAAAAAAAACTAGTGGAAAAGGAAAGACAGCAAAAGAAAGCTAAGTATGCCAGTATTAAATAAGGGAAATCCAAACCTTGTACTAAGCTGTCTGATAATTTCCCGGGAGGAAGGGTGGGTGGGTAGTTAACAAATTTTTGTATAGGGAGGCTCCGCCCGAGGTGCAACCCTTACCCTTTAATATACCATTTTTCACGAAAAAGGTACCCTTTTCGTATAACTTCTGTTGACAAATGGTACCCCTTTTACATACTTCGTTTAGAACATTGCATCCAATGCATTGTCATTTAAATAGGAATAAATCCAAAAATAGAACGTTTCCCCGACTTTATAAAGTCATAAAATTCATCTGTTCGGCCCTTTGGGCCATTTCACAGACCCAAATGACAGATTTCCCTACCCTTTTAAATACTTCAACGAGTAAAATTCCTACTCTTTCATATACCTGAAGCCTGAAAAAAGTACCCCTTTCGGACAGAGCTTCCCCGTATAGGACCCTAAAGGGAGTACCACCCCCCCTCCCAGGGATAATTTATATTATGTTTCATCCGCTGAAGAAGCCCAGAAGCTAACCAACGATTTTGAGACTCTAAATTATTACCGTAAAATTTTCCTGCTCTAAGGCAAGCAAATGCTTTGGAGGCACAGGTGAGAAGTAGCTATATTATTATAAACAAAGTGGGCTGTTGACCCAATCTTACCTTAGGGACTGGTCATTATTTATCGGGAGGGGGGTGCTGGTGCAATGTAAAATATGCCATGCTTGATTTTTGCTGACCCCCCCCTTTTACTTCAACATGATTTTTGCTGACCCCCCCCCACCTCCCATCCCCCCTTCTCCTCCGGCATGCATGAAACAAAAAGGATGTATTTATCAAGTCACCATGTCCAACTGATAGTCATTCTATTTAAAGCTACTTTAAATTTGGATTTGAGTTGCTCTTCGCCCACACCGTGTGTAGACAATTGTCGTATTGACATTAAAGTTCTCGGTGCTCTCAATCATTTTTTCTTCTTCAGTCAACTCCTCTTCCTCTTCCACTTCTTTGTACTCATTTCTCCAAAGCAGGGAAACTGCTTCCAGGGCACAACCACCCAAAAACATTTAATGAAAAACTTATTGGCATACTTATAAAAGTTAAAGAAAGGGTGATAGAAATACAAGAAAGCCTTAAGGAAAAGTTAGAGAAGACATCAAATATGTTCCAATATGCCCCCTATGTGAATGCAAAAACCAAAAAGCATTCTCAGAAAGAGAGCCGAAGGAAAGCCAAAAGAAGGAAAGTTTCGAGAAAATCTGCCAACATACAGAAAGTGCGAGAGTTTATTTCGAATGCTTCTGCATCTGAAGTAATTCAAATCCAAAACCTAAAATTGGAAGTTCTATCTACATTATCATTGTGTCAAGTAAAATATCTACAACTTATGCATGAAGATAGACAACTATCTACTGAAGCTGTAAACTTGATTAGTGAATATGTAGACAATTTTCCAAGAAAAGAAAACACTAACCTAGAACCAGATAATGCCCATGATGATGACAGTAATAATGATGATGATGATGATGATGATGATGATGATAAAGACAACAATGATATTGATGATGATGCAGACAATGATGACAATGGTGATGATGACAACAATGGTAATGGTGATGATGACAATGATGATGATTATTAAATGCTGAGGACAACAACAACAATGATGATGGTGCTGGTTATGTTTACAGTAGAAATAAGATCAATGTTGCAAGATACTGATTTGTAAGTGTTGATAAAAAATGTTGTATAAAGCTATTTTAATAGACTGTATTTGTTGATGGCATCCAGATGCAGCTTTTAACATTTCTGCTGGCAATACGTTTGCATATTTTTTAATGGCCCCCTTAAGCCATGCATAAAAATGGTGGCCCACCCCTATTTGCACCAGCCCCCCCCGATAAATAATGACCAGTCCCTTAGTTACTGAAAAGCAAAACTTAATAATTACCTGTACCGATCAAAGTCTGGGTATTCCCGCCTCCCTCATATGGAAGCCTCACCCCAGGGATAAAGCACTAGAGGTCTGGAAGCCTTAGAAACACGGCTAAGCGTTTTGAAACTCAGGGGAAAGGGGAGCAGGGTTAGGGGCACATCGAACACCAAGCCAAGCGCATAGCACTGCTTGAATTTCCCAAAATGTCATTTGCTTTGTTCGTTGGCACAAGCAAACCTCTGTGAGATCTTAACAGTGTCCATAGAATCAGTAATCGACATTTGGGTACGCGTAAGTAGGCAGTTGTTCAAACAAAGGCTAAGACGATCCTGCTTCATCTTCTTGAGTCATCGGGGGGTAAAAAAAGGAATGCCCTGGATACTACAACTGGTGTTCAATAAAATCTTAACTTTTCCACTTGACCAGTTTTGGGTTAAGGAACATGGCTGCACTGGTGGTAGGGAAGGGGGGTGTTGGAGAAGCCCCCTCTGCTATCTAATAATTAAAGGCAATTCCCTTTCAAGAAAACAACTATCACTTTGGCTGAGTTTCTCTGCATGGTAAGCATATTTTGCATAGTATTGCCAAAATTTGTAATAGCAGTGACTATGATATAGTAATTGATCAATAATGATGTAATAGTAATGATTATAATATTATAATTTGCATTGTTTGACAAAGTAATGTTTTTAAACTTTCAGTATTCTGAACATCACTCATGTTGTTAAACTACTGTTGTAAATAGTAGCATTACTGCGCTTTTCACAAACATGCGAATTCAAAAGCCAACTGAGAATTGCGTTTTTCGCTGCCATCAATCATGGTAACAGACCTCTTAGGAAACAAAACTTTACTTTAACGGGTTCAAACGGTAATGGTTTGTGATTTGTAATTGGTGGATTTCAATCCGTTTTGTGTGTTTCTGTGTTTCAAGGTTCGTTGCTTGTGATCGTAATTATGATTGACGGCAGCGAAAAACGCAATTTTTGAAGGCACCTTTTGACCTTTAGAGTTCGCAAGTTTGTGATAGGCGCAGTAACATTAGTACATGACATTTAGTTCGCAGCTGAGAACTTGAACAGGAGAAAAAAATCCCAATTTTTATTTCCATCAGGTACTGTACAGAAACTTTGTTAACAGACACATCCTATAAGCTTACATGCACCTCTTACTAACAGACACTAATCTGGATTCACAACAATTTCTATGTTAAAAATCTGCAGTTACAAACTATTGTACATAAAGACATCTTTTGTTGGTAACAATGACCCATATAGAGGTACATGATAGATCATAGCTAGCAAATACTCCTCTCTCCAGCCACATGGGGCACTTGGCTGAACAG
>CALNXK010000021.1:1032500-1045000 GCA_942486035.1 Porites lobata | reverse complement strand
TGTGATGCACCAAGAACCAGCTGCTGTATTACCATCAGCACTAATCGTATTCTCAAAAAGTTAAATAAGCATTGAAATAAATTCCAATTTCGGTGGTGTGCTGTCCAATGAGCTTTTTGAGCTCGAATTGACACTAAAGAACCCTTTATATTAAAATTTGTGTTTGGTGTTCTCTGCGTCATCTGCAAAACTTGGCCTAGATGATAACATCTTTGGGGGGAGTACTTAAGTCAATTTAGGATAGGTGCATGTCACAAAAGTTTTTAGGCTTATTTTGTAAAGGGAAATAACGTCCATAAAGGAAAAATGACACCCTGTTTGAGGGAAAATCAATAATGCAAAATGTTTACATGGACAATTCATAACGCATACAAATTTGGAGTGAGTGTTACTGGATGGTTTTTGTTAATAGTGCATTAAAAAGATAACTTAGTTTTAGGTCCCGTGATTTTGGGCACCCTATCAAAGGACCACAGTACCAAATGAATGATACCCTACTTAAGGCATGGCCTACCAGATAGCCTTAGGTAATCCGAATGGAAGACACCCCCCAGCCCGGTCAGTTCCGCTAGAAAACAAATTTAAATGAGGATAAAATGAATTTAGGCTTGTACAGGACAAGTCAGCTGGAAGTAGTTCATCCTTTCACAGGTTTGTAATGAACCAGTTCAGTGACTTGCGGGCTTAGTTGGCTTGGTAGATCAACTTTTAGAACACTGGACTGGTATCTTTGATGTCAAGTTTTAAAATTCCATACAAACCTGTTGTGGCTGTATTATCTAGGTTAATTCTTTAATATGCTACCCACAAATGAAACATTATTATCTTTTGTAGTGGAAATTCTGAAGAAAAGACTGTAAACCCAGTTCAGCTTGCTACACAGGAGGCAGAAAGGATTGCGAGAGAAAAGGCGGCTGCACAGAGTGCTGTGGTGAGAGAAAACTGCACTTTTATATTTGGGGTCCTATCCCTCATATTTTACTATAATTCTATCATTGAGATGGTTATTTTATGTTATGCCAGGATCTCCATCATGCTTTATTTTATTTTAAAGCAAGGAAACAAAATGATGAGTTAAAGTGAAGTTATTGTTGATGTACTTTAAAACATCAGGGACCGCGGAGGGGGAGGGGCTAGCCCTACCACTTTTATTGCTGGGATTTATTTCATAGGACTCCAGTTGACATGGAAAAAATTTCCGTGGAATTATTGGACTTTGCCCTATGGAAGAGTGGGATGTTTGCTTGTCAGAACGATGACAACCCGATGTGCGCGCAAGGATAATAAGATGGAAGCCCCAAATGGAGTGATTTGACTTTTTCTCTGCTTTGCATCTTGGAGAGCACCTTTATTGCCACACCGATAATCTATCTAAGGATCTTCAGGGTACTAAGATGGCTGCTGTCAGTGGACAACGCTTGGCAAATCTAACAAAGGGGACACTCACAAAAACTCGCATTGATCAAAGCTTCGACCATTTCTATGCTAATGTTGCCGGCAAGAGTGAAGGCCTGCTTGGCGAACCAACGCTTCCAAGAAAACGACACACTCTGGCCGGACTGAAGGTTGGTGCTGGTGCACCAAGCTATCCCCAAACTGCTAAAGATCACTTTGTACGGGCCTATTATGAGGCTATTGATCTTATCGTCAGGGCTATCTATCAGAAAGTTAATCAGGAAAGCTTCAGCTCTTAAGCCCAGATGGAGACCCTCTTGCTTAAAGCTGCTATAGCTAATGGTGACGACTATGAGGCAGAGTTCAGTTTCTTGAAACATAATACAGAGAAGATGTTGCGATACAGGGGCGCTACCTAGGCAACTAAGTACTATGGAAGAAGGAGAAGATATCATGTTTTGACGAAATCCTGTTGGCGGTTCTAAAGTTTCCAGAACCAGAAAGGAAGCTAATTCAGGAAGACAGTTAAACTTTCTGTAAGCTGCTTGCTGTAAATCCTATTACCAGCGCTGCTGGCGAGGGTTCATTCTCATCCGTACGTACGGCGTCTGAAGACGTGGGGTTGATCCAGGATGGGTGATGAGAGGTTTAGCAACCTAGTAGTAACGTTGAATGGTTACAAGCTGAGAACAGACAGTGTCTCTATAGCTGACGTCGGCACTGCTGACAACTTCAAAGTAGCTATTTTAGGAAGGTTTATTCAACATATTGGCTATACTGGATACTATAACACGTGACGACGTTTATGTTATATTTGTTGAGGCTGTAAATAAGATGGCGCGCAAATGCTAGACTGCGAGTAGTCTCTCTTTTTCTTCAGACTTCAAGGGGAAGTGCACCCGCCTGTGAGCGTGTCTCGGGCGTTTTGCTCGATGGACCAAGAGAAAATTAAAGGGAGACTGCTCGTAGTCTACACAAATTCAAGATAAATGGCGAAACACTGAACTTAATGTTTCTTTGTATTGGCAAGATTTTTTAGCCCTACCACTTTAAAATGGTCTCCACGGTCCCTGATCATGGCATTTTAATTCCCCTTTTACTTTGTGAAGTGTATCATCCATAATTCAAACGGATGTAGTGCTTGCCTGAAGTTGAACCTACCGGCCATACGTATAACAATAATTGTGCAGTTATTTTGAGGCAGTGCTTCGACAAATCAATACAGTTCTGTTCATGATACCTATTTTTTTTCCAAAAAAAATAACCCTGCATTCATCTTACTTGCATTGTTTTGCATTAGTTACAACAGCAACAGCAGCAGCAGCAACAACAATGTCAACAGCAACACCAAAATCCACAAGTAGCTGCACAATCTCAACTTCAACAACCACAGGGAGCCCAAGTTTCCCAACAACCACCTGCAGCCAAGCAAATGCCAACCACTACTCCACAGCTCCCTGCTCAAAAACTTACAGCCACCAGTCAACTGAACTCAACATCTGCTGCTGTAAGTCTATCGTTGTTGTCTTTATGGAGTGTAGAGAAAAATCCCTGAGATTGTATGACCCTCTCAGGTTACTAGAAAAAAATGTAGTGCCCCTCCTAGGGCATGGAACAAACCAAAACCCTTCCCACTTGCTTTAGCAGTACCCAAGTCAGACACTGTGTAGTACAATACTACTGCCACTGCAGTCGTAATGACAAATTAATGAATATCTTTTGTTGAACTGCATTTTTACAGAGGTTTCAAGAATAATACTTTAATTTTATACTAAGAAAACAATCAACAAAAATGTTAAGTTGTTTGGTGAGGACTTAAAATCTCTTAAGGTTTGAAAAAGGGCGTTGAGAGTTTTTTCAATAGGAGTGATGCAGTCTGTACCATCTGGAAGACTCTAATAAGGGAAGGTAGCTCACTGACAGACCAGAAAGTGCTTTTCATAATGGTGTATTTTCACATCAGGTGGTGGTGGGAAAGACGATCTGCACAAACAGTAAGAGCGGAAGCAGGTCTACTGATAGCCTAGATAGCAGTCGTTTCCGCTTCCTTTTAGCCATGTTGAAAAATCACAGGAGAAGCCCAAGTAGAGAAGAAAGCATTTTTCGCTGGCCATCCCTCATCTCCCGCACTTCTCTCACTTGGCTAAGAGGAAGTGGAAATGACTTCTACACAGGCTAGCCTCCTTGAATGGCATGTCATTAAAAATGGTCGAAAGATTTATATATGGCCCAATTTGATATCTCAAGCGCAAGGTGAAAAAGCTGCTATCATACGAATTGAGTATTGACTAATCAGTCATCAGGATGGTACTTGCTTGAATACTTCCCCATTCAAAAGAAAGAGGCGCACCTTAGGAAGGGGTATTCTCGGCTGGGAAATTGTAAAATTACTGTGGAAAAACCAGGTGTAAAGGTAAGTTTTTCCCGGTATTTACACTCAGACATAAATGAGTTTATCTTCTTTCATGCTTTGCTGATAAAGCTAATGCACCTATCAATGTAAACCCCGTGGAGGGGGGCGGGGAGTGCGGGCAAAGGGTGAGGATTTGACAAATTTTAAAATTTTTTGATCAAATTCCCCAGGGTGGGAAACGAAAGGTCAATCAAAAGTGTCAAAAAATCCCCTACCCCAGGGGAAAAAATCTAAACAAACAATACTATAATACTGTATAAAACGAATTAAAAGAACATTTCAACAGTACGCCCTTTCTAAACGTAAGCTCCGTTAAAGTACTCGCTGTAATTAAGTATTTTCTCTCTCCACTAGCATCTCTTATTTTGAACAACAGAATCACTCTAGGAAGATTGACCGTGCTATTATAATATTAATGAAACGTAAAATGCTTTATAACATCTGCTCAACATGTCGGAACAGGTCGGATCAGTAACCCGTAAAAAATCCTCTGACTTTCATGGTGGAATTCGATTTCAATCGAGTTTTACAATCAGATGGGAACTTGAAGATAAAAACTTTCTCAAAATAGACATTATCTGTTTAGATGACAGATTAAAGTATCGGATTATGGCGATTAAAACAAATGAAAACTTCACACCTTTCTCCAACAGCATGACTTTCAGAAAGCCTCGAGGGATGGACTTGGAACCGCTTCTGAATTGATATCAGGCTTCTGTCGGTCAAAGTAAAATTTCCCAACCCCGGGGTCGCTTCGCACGATCAAAAGCCCGACAGGGGGATAGTCTCAGGCATCAAATCCCCGCCTCTTGCCCGCACTCCCCCCTCTCGGGATTTACATTGATAGGTGCAAAAAATAAAGACAATTCAAAGTGACTAATATCAAACAATGTATATCATTTTAATTTCTTTGGTAAGAGCAAAAGCGATTATGTTCAGTGTAGAAGATAAAGACACAAGATATTGTATCAAAGGTTGGGGTTTAGCTTATGAAGGTAAAGGGTTTATGAGCCACTTGCATAATTTTCCCAGAATGCGTCTTCTGCTGGGACATCCACAACAAGAGTGTTGCAGACTCAGCCAAGTCAAGTAAGCAGCCCTCTTGCCACCTCAGGTACTGCAACATCAATGACACTTGGTGCTACCAGCAGCCTAGAACCTGCATCATCATTGACAGTTGTCAGTCAGGTAAAAAACACCTTTACATAATAATTTTGTTTTCAGCAACTACCTCGCAAGTGGAGGTTGGGTGCCTGAGACATCCAGCAGCCTTCGGGGGGTACTTCCTTATAACAGGCTAATGGGGATGTGCCGCTGGGTAGGGTCGCATTTTCACGACTGGATTGACTAAAATGGGGTTGCATTTTCAATAGAGTTGCTAGAATGGGGTCGCACATTTTCGGATTTTTTTGCGTAAGACAGTTCTTCATATTTACAGTTACCAAACGTACCAGAATGTTTGTACTGTAGATGAAAAGTAAAGTGTTCTGCTTCATTCAATCTAAAAAAATGGGTCAATTCATAAAAATAGAAAGTGACTAAGTTGTGATCGCGAAAATTACACATTTGCCCAAAAGTGACTAAGATGGGGTCTATAATTGGTAACAGAATAGACTATAATGGGGTAGGGGCTCTGAGTGCCAAGCAGCACATACACAGCAAAAATTTACCAGAGTAACCCCCCCTTCCAGGATGGTATCCAGCTCCTAGATGGAGACTGCTCCCATTGCCAGCAAATCACACAACCCAGCTGTGAGCCCCACCCACAAAGAAGAGAGCCGGCAGCCATCACACTGACAAACTGTGGAGGGAAAGGGGAAGAGCTCCAAGCTTAATACAACGCCATCACTACAGAAACGCCCGGGCTCACGCCAAACACACTCCGGTCCATGAGCACATGGAATCCTGTTGCATTTGCATCTGTAAATGCCGCTGACCACAAGGGAAGGCTAATGCTCCTTGTTAACTACTTTATTTAAAATTACATTCGACTGCATTAAATAATCATGTATGTGAACTGCAGATAGTACATTGCTCTGATGGTTTAATTTTAAAGAGTTAATAAACATCCCTGAAAAGTAACAATCATGTTCAGTATTCAACCTGGCTTTTGTAATAACTGGTCACAACACCAACCAGTTGGAGACCCGGTCAACTGTGAGTTTGTGATTTACCTGGTGATGGTAATTTATCAAAGTGAGTGTATAAAAATAATCATATGCGTAAAACCCAGACGAAACATATGAATGATGGTGATCCTCTTTTTCTCCTAGGTTGGTCAGCAGACGTCCTCTCCATCAGTTGCTTCTGCAAGTATGTATTGTGTGTGTGATTTGTTTATGTACATGCCCATATTATCAACTCAGTCACTCCATACAAGATCTAGAGTGCTTACCATTTACATGGGAAAACCGGAAATTCCGGTTGGAAATCAAATAGTTCTCGCTGTTCCATTTGGGTGTACTTTATAGCTTTTCGTTCTCCCACCATGTCGAATTGTATAGATTGATGTTTCTGAACAAGATTTCCACCCGGGTGGTTTGTATAAATGACAAGCACCTCTAGTTAACCCCCCTCCCCCTTCCACTCCCCGTCTATCACATACTGCTTGGCCACCACTGGGATTGAAAGTGTAAATGTTGCTCCTTCTGATATGATGTTCTCTGATTTGTGTTGTCAATAGGCCACAGTCTTCCAGTGGGTACCCAGCAGTTTGTAAACCAGGCCGGAGTCAAGCTAACACCCCAGCAAGTTGCTTTAATAAGACAGCATCATATTCAGCAGCAACAATTGAAAAGGCAACAAGCAGATCACATGAAGCAGCAGCAGCAGCAGGTAAAGCGCTTTAAGATTCAGCACGTGAATCAAGGGCAAATTAACCAAGGTGCCAGTACCACTGCTGCCGCTGTTAACATACCTAAGCAAGAAACAGTTCAACAAGCTTCTGTTCAACAGCAACAGCAGCAGGTTGCAGGTGGCTTGCAGGTTCAAAGTCAGGTGGCACCGCAGCCTGTAGTCTCACTTGCGACAGCACAGGTTCAGCAGCAGCAGTCGCAGCAACCTCAGCAGATGGCGACTGTGACACTGGGACAGAGGACTGCTGCTCCAGCTGTTCAGTTACTACAGCAGCAACAACAGGTAGCCCAACAACAGCAGCAAGCACAGCATCAGTCCCCATACCAAATGAGGCTGCGCAATCCACCCAACTAGTTAACAATCCTCAAGCAGGCGACGCGCTCGATACGCGCCCCCTCTTAAGAAAAAAGGCAGAATTGTATTTTGTGCGTGCATCTATTACACAAGAAAAAAACAAATCCGTTCAACTTATACCATGTACAAAGAAACGTTGAAAAATACTCGGTGGCTAGGAAAAAACGCGCCGTTCTCTCCTTTCTCTAAGCATACATTAGGCTGCTTTTTCTTGTGACAGCCTCGTTCCGAGGTTCTCTCCTACTCGCTCCATAGGGACGGGTAGGAGAGAACCCTGGGAACGAGGTTGTTTCTCGTGACTCCTCAAAGGGATAAGGAAAATGCACCAGTTTTGCTACCGTGATTTATAAAATAGTTTTAAAGAAGACGTGCATACAGCTTGTAAATTTTGCTTTAAATTCTTTTGATCGTCCATTTGTAGTGATAAAAGTGGGTGTAAATACACCTTTGTTTAAAAAGGCGGATAATGTATGTTGGCTATGCAGTCAAAGAAGTAAATAAGTAACTTTGTGTATTTTTATTTTCTATTTACGTTGATTGTACTATTACCATATTTAAGGTCCCTGTATCACCTCTCGTCTCATAACAGTGGATTGGGCTTCAAAACGCTTCAGTTAACCCTTGTCAAAACCCCTAACATAGGTGATCATTTTATTTCCCCTCTTGGTAACTCTGCTCAATCAAAAATAAAGGTTGTGAGGAAATAGGAAATGCAAGTAAAACATTTCTTAATTATTAAACAAATTCTCCTCACCAGTAACAAAGATAACATATACTCAACAGTGTGGAGAATGACACTGGCAATATTTGGGTTAAGTGTGGAGGGTTGGGGTGGGGGGCCATTTGTGTTAGTATCACGTTCCTTCATACTAACCACATAAAGCGTAAGAAACTTCTGACATATTTTCACTGGTACAAATAGTTTTCCTCCTTCTCCTTAAGCTCTTGACGTACATAAAGGATAAATGTTAAGTGTTGATTGTGGAGCTTTACTTTCCAGCAATAGAGACGTCTCTATGACCCTCTATCAGCTCCAAAAACAAAATAAATGTTTCTTCGCTTTTGTTCTATGGTTTAACCTTTGAATGCTATCAGCCCTAGTCTTAACATTTATAAGTTTATAGAACAATTCTGTAAGTTATTGTAAAAATATGTTACGTAGCTAACTTTGTAACGCCTTACATTTATATTCGTATTGGGTGAAGTCGGTTACATGACTGAATTAAAGAATTTGTCTTCTCTAAATTCTTTTTTCTTTTTCTTTTCTAGCCGTCTCCTACTTATCCTATTTACCTTTCTTTCAATATCCTCGATCCTTTGCTGCGGCCGGGAGCAGGCAGTTTTCTATAGATCACAGTACTCTTGTACTGTAACGGAATATGTTAAACATCAACGTCCTAACAACTCACGTGCGTGAAAGTTAAAACTGCTTAGTTTTGTAAGAATCTTCTGTCTCCTTTGTAAATGGCTTTACCATTTGTATGAACGCTGATTTTTGTCTCTTTTTTAAAAGAACGTTCAAACCTTCTTTTCTGAAGATGAGTATTTTAAAGCAACGTAAATCCCTCATGAAACCGTCTTAGACGACACACTAGAGAGATTAAGATTCACGTTTACGGCAAACGTCAGATTCAAGTTGAGAATTTCTCAGAGAGAAAAATAAGCAGATGAAAACTGTCCAGAACAATTCTTATGGAGAAAACTGGCTTGAAACTACTTATTTTGAGGTAGAAGTAATAAGCAGTAAACGACAGTTAAGAGGAAAACTTGATCACGTGGTGCAAATTCACGTTTGTTGTTTGGCGTAAACGTGAATCTTAATCTCTTTACTGCCCCCTTGTCCCAGCCCGTCCTGTGTCTCGTTTGGTTACGCGAACATCGCGTTAATTGTTCCCGCCTCCGGCCGCGTCACGTGACTTCAAATTTCGCGCCAACACTGTGGCCGTTTCACAAAGGGAACAAAATTTTACGGAAACAGCAACATGGAAACGTGAGTATTTTGGACACTATTTTCTTTACTTTTACCTAAAATTTCGAGCCAAGCCCTAGCTTACCTGCGTGCAGACCTCTCCTATTCCCTTTGTTGCAGGCAGCACTAGCGGACCATTGATGTATTTATAGCCTTTAACAGTTCTATGGTTATCAGAGTCGAACGAACTGTTTTAAAAAAGAAGGCGAAGAGATTCAAGAGGGCTATTGTAGGTTTCGGTATTCGTTTCTCAAGATTTTCGTTTATATTGAACCAAGTATTGAAAGTATTATGCTGACCATTGAAGAATTTACTTGTCAAGCTTTAAACCATGAGTTGTCAATGTCGGCGAGAAAGAGCAAAACAATGTCAACATTTGAAAGAATAGTTTATACAAAAAGTTCCCGTTAAGCTGCGACAAAATTGTTAGGTCAACGGTGATGTGTATGTAATAAATTGGCGAAAATGCAAGCCGAAAGTTCGTTTGTGGAGACTGGGCGTTAAAGAACTGAAATTAGCCTGAGCGGATTCGCGATAGTCGCGCGCGCATGGATTCTCTCCCTACGCGTAAAAGATTGCCTGAATGGTGAGACGAAGAAACCAGGTGATCGCTACCAGCCAATAACAACTACCTATTACATAAAAACAGCAGCTGTAGCTTTGAAAGAAAGCATACATTTTTTTAACCAGATAATATAAAATAAAACGACTAAAAGGGAAGAGCACTTTAATCGTCAGTTAGGACTTGGTGATTCTTCTTCCTTTTACGCAGCTAAATAACTTTTAGTACTCCCCAGGTACTCCCGTTAAAACCTTTGATAACAATGACTAAAACAAAAAAAGAGTTTGGAATTAATGGAAGTTATTGTTTAAAAAAGCATGTCATTTTTTTGACAGATGGTTAATATTTCAGTCTAAATTGTTAAAACTCGTCAACTTGGACTGTTGAACATAAACTCTAATTAGGATCAGGTTCTATACATATGTACCTTTTTTTTACTGAGACCTACCAGCAAAGTTTTTGTCCCTGTTTGTGCTTGTCTTATTATTACTACTTTTTTAATTTATATGTCTTTATTCAGTTCTTCTTCTTCTTCTTCGTCTTCTTCTTCTTCTTCTTTTTCTTCTTCTTCTTCTTCTTCTTCTTCTTCTTATTATTATTATTATATTATTATTATTGATTTACATATTTATTTTTTTGTAGTTTAACTGTCTCGATTCACTGCATTCCCGCTGCAAAGGAGATATTATACTTTTTCGCAATAAAGTTTCATCTCTCTGTAACAAAGTTTATTTTTTAATAATGACGAATCGACGTCGTGCTGACTGAAAAATTAAAAACTTAAAAAGTTCTCAGAGACATGTTTTTGTTGATCAATTTTATCTTTTTACCTCCCACAAATTGGTAAAGCAAATTATTCAGTGTCAGATGTCAGCGACCATTTCAAGCTGTCTAAGGTACCGTAACAGCTTGCTGGCTTGTGCGCGGGTTGTGACATTGCAACATGAGTTAAGTTTTCAGTAAGAATATGCACAAATAATTAGGGGGAAACATCCTTAAAAGACCAAAAGGCATTCGTTGTAAGTAAAGATCACACTATAACCAAGAGTTGTAACAGGTTTTTATTGATCCATTTTTGAAATTATGCCGACTAAGGGGCCATGATATGTTTAGTTCCTGCTTTTCTACCGTTGATATTTGTGATGCACCAAGAACCAGCTTCTGTATTACCATCAGCGCTGATTGTGTTCTCAAAAAGTTAAATAAGTATTGAAATAAATTCCAATTTCGGCGGTGTGCCGTCTAATGAGCTTTTTGAGCTCGAATTGACACTAAAGAACCCTTTATATTAAAATTTGTGTTTGGTTTTCTCTGCGTCATCTGCAAAACTTGGCCTAGATGTCTAGGTGATAACATCTTCGGGGGGAGTACTTAAGCCAATTTAGGATAGGCGCGTGTCCCGAAGGTTTTTAGGCTTATTTTGTAAAGGGAAATAACGTCCATAAAGGAAAAATGACACTCTGTTTGAGGAAAAATCGACAATGCAAAACGTTTACATGGACAATTCATAACGCATAACAAATTTGGAGTGAGTGTTGTTCGATGGCTTTTTTAAGATAACTTAGTTTTAGGTCCATAAGACGGATCAGGTACCGTGATATTGGGCACCCTATCGAAGGACTACAATACCAAATGAATGATACCCTGCTTAAGGCATGGCCTACCGGGTAGCCTCTTCGGTAATCTGAATGGGAGTTCTCCCCCGGTCAGTTCCGTTAGAAAACAAATTTAAATAAGGATAAAATGAACATTTCATTGTAGACTTTATAAGCAGTCAGTGGGCTAAGAAATTTAACTGCAAAACGGAAAAATAGAACGGAAGACTGCAAAGTGGGGCAGGTGCCGGTGAGAAACTTACTTTAAACAGGCGAATGGAAACTTTGCAAAAGTCTTCCTTTACACAGGAAGCACTAACACGTCATTGCAGTTTTCATATAACCTCTCACAATGACAGGAGAGGAGGGTTTGTATTCAACGCTGGTCACTAACTGCATCTTTAACGTTTTCTTGCTTTACACCGCTACCGCGTTAAACATCATAACAATACAAGCGCTGAGGAAAACGTCGTCGTTGCCAAGGACTTTGAAAACATTGCTCTTGAGTTTGGCTGCTTCTGATCTCGCTGTTGGTTTACTTGCCCACCCTGTTTTTGTAGTATATCTCATTATTCAAATACGACAAAACACTAGCGATAATGCTTATGATACAGTATTTGCCATTTTCTTTGAAACACTTGCAGCTCCACTTGCAACTGCATCGTTGTTTAGTGTTGTCGCTATAACTGTTGATAGATTCTTAGCCGTTCATCTTCATCTCAGGTACCAGGAACTTGTAACCCACAAGCGTGTTATTGCTGTAGTGATATCTATTTGGGTTATCAGCGCATTTCTTTCTTTAGTTTTCCCTGCAGTTGGTTTGGAATGGATTCCAAACAGAGTTCCTGGGATTATGTTTGCAGCCAGAGACGCTGTTTGTTTCATAACTACAGGATTTCTCCACTACAAGATATACGCATCTGTACGACACCACACAGGCCACATCCAAGCTCTGCAAGTACAAGAAGAAACACAAAACAGAGAAATGACAAATGCTGCAAGGTTGAGAAAAACTGCACTTGCTACATTCTACATCTATTCGCTGTTTTTGGCTTGTTATGTGCCAATCTTTTTTGTCAACCTTGCCCGACTGTTCTGTGGTCAAACTGCCTTGATACGGCATTTGCAGGATTATGTTTTTACCCTTATGCTTTCCAATTCATCTCTCAATCCTTTGATCTACAGCTGGAAGATGAGACACATTCGACATGCTGTTATAGACATACTTCAAAGCGTACTCCCAAGTCGCCACTAAAACAATTAAGGGCCTGTTACATGGAGGTGGGGGAACCTAGGTAGGTGGCGTAACCCGCTCAGGTGGAGTAAAAATATAAACTGCGTTTAGACGCAATCTTG
>CALNXK010000021.1:967500-1027500 GCA_942486035.1 Porites lobata | reverse complement strand
TGGGTGTCAAGTGCATTTCTATCCATTCCTACGTCGAAATGGATTCCCAAAAAAGTTTTATTCAATATGCATGCAACGATAAACGCTTTCTGTCTTATAACTTTAAGTTTGCTTTACTGCAAAATATACGCAGCCGTACGACGCCACAAAAATCAAATTCACGCCCTACGTGTGCAAGTAGCAGAGAAAAGAGACATGGCAAATGCAGCAAGGTTAAGAAAAACTGCAGTTAGTACATTCTATGTGTATGCGGTATTTTTAGCTTGTTACGTGCCAGTATTTTGTCTCTCTTTTTCCAGTTTCATCGGTGGTTTAACTGCTGTGCCATTTGATATGTGGTACTATGTCTTCACACTTATGTACCTCCATTCATCTCTTAACCCTCTCGGATCTACAGCTGGAAGATAAGAGGCATTCGTCAAGCTGTTGTGGACATTCTTCGAAACACCTTGCCTAATTTTTGATTGAAATAAGGTTCCCGCAAAGAATCAAGAGAGCACTGCCTTTTTTTATGCGAAAGACAACTCAGCAATACGTTTGAAAAGTCCCGGAGGTGTACTTCCTTATAAGAGGCTAATGGGGATGTGCCGCTGAATGGGATCGCATTTGCACGACTGGATTGACAATAATGGGGTCGCATTTCCAATAGAGTTACTAGAATGGGGTCGCACATGTTCTGATTTTTGGGGTAAGACAGTTCTTCATATTTACGGTTAGCAAACGTACCAGAATGTTTGTACTGTACGTGAAAAGTAAAGTGTTCTTTATTCAATATAACGTAGATACATATTAGAAAGTGATTAAGCTGGGATCGCGAAAATTACGTTTTTGCCCAAAGGTGACTAAGATTGGGGCTATAATTGGCCACAGAGTAAACTATAATGGGGTAGGGACTCTGAGAGGCCAGCGGCACATACCCAGCAAAAATTAACCCAAGACGTGAGGAATGAGTTAATTTAAAACCATCAGTAAAATTTCGCTTTTTCTTAATTATTGTCTCAGTACCTAAGACAATAACTAAGAACATATCATTCAAATTACTTTTTCTGTTGGCCTAGACAAATTTGGGTATAAAAAAATATTTAATTGCATATTTTATATATGTTGATCTTAACAGCAACTATTTTCGACAATTTGTCTACCAGGCACTTTATAAACTTCGGAAAATGGCGTCACCATGACACCGAAACGTCGTTGCTTGTTTTTGCTTTACGAACCCTATACTTATTAAAGAAAAAAGGACATAGGGTGCAAAACATGCAATGCGCGTGAGAGGAGCTGTCCTGGCGCGTGTTCTCCTTCCTCGCGACCAGTCGAACGCTTGTCATTTTTGATGGGATCATGTAAACAAATACAAAGCCACGAGAGGGAACCGGAGAGAGCTTAGGCCGGTGCCAAAGTGTCACCGGTATCATAGACGGCTATCATATAAACACTGCCTTAGTTTTGAGACTCGTCTTTGTAGAGGGAGTTCACAGCCATCCTAGTACTTTTGAGCTCAGTCATGGTTACTCAAATTCCTAACTACTGTGCATTCAACACTCGGGTTTTACTAGATCTTTAGCCACAAAGTTCTAAGCTAGGTCGGAGAACTTAAAATGCTTTCATTTTGCGTGTCAGTCCTACTACTTCGATCTATGACTCCGCGTAAGACTCCGGTTTTGTCCGCAGTGAAACCAGCCTTTGCACCTGTTTTACTATAGATTATTTATTTTAGTCATAATATTGCAACTAGAACTATCTACAACCTCTTTTTTAAAGAAGTTCAGATGTTTCTGTTAACAGTTTTGTGAAAACATCATGTACTGACGGTGGCAAAGGACCAAAGACAAATTGGCTGTGATAATAACAATCATTCCCCGTTTAACTGCTTTGACTGGCGAGTTAAGAAAATCTCATATCGACAGAGGAACAATTATAACTAAATGCATTTGCTACAATACATCAGTTACTATTGAAATTACCAGTAGAAGTGAATTTTCACAATATTTTGCTGTCGGTACTGTTTTATAATTAAGTGCCGACTCGGGGCTCTTTGTTCGTGCGTTGGCTTCTACTTGCATAGGCCTGGAGAAGCATCACCTTGTTAGTTCACAGGCTTTGAGAAACCAAAAACAAAAGGACGTCACTCTTTTCAAGCGTGTTTTCTTTTTATTTCCAAGAACTCTTTTTGTCAAACATCTTATTCATTTTTTTTTTTTTGACAAATTGGACGTTATGACATTCATGTAGTCTTAAAAGCCCAGAAGCTAGCAATTCCAGAAACAATATACCTAGAAAAAATACAAAGCGTCCAAAATAATAAGCAGATCAAACCTTTTTGGCTGTTTAATAAGCAATTATTGGATGAGGCTGAGTAGGTTGTGAAGAATTATGCCGCAGATCGAGGAGGATGTTATCCACCGAGGCTGAAGGCCGAGGTGGATAACATTCTCCGAGATCTGCATTAATAATTCTTCACATCCTACGAAAGCCAAATTCAATAACTGTTTTATTAATCATTAATCATTCGCTCGGTAATTATTTCAAGAGTGCCTGGGAACTTAGGCATTATCCTTTATAAACCCGATAAAACACGACAGCTCTTTTATTAAGCATTACGTGAAGAAGCCATGATCTTCCGTGAAAGGCTGAAATGACTCTGGGATATTGGATTCAGTAGTTATACATCAAGCTGCGTAGTAAAGAACAGGTTCTCAGTTAACTGGGATGACAACAATTGTCCTCGAAATAGATTTTTCTACTTTCAACATTATATTCACTCTTAGTATTGTTAATTTTCAATGACCCTTAAGAGACATTTGCATCTTTACCAGTGTTTTCTGTGCTTTATTGTATTTTTTTCGATTAGAAACTGCTTCATTTTTCAGGCTGAAGAGGTTCTTAGATATGGTTAACAAATCAAATTTCCGTCCGGATGTCCTTACTATGCAGTTTCTTTTATGCAGCTAAAGCTTTCACTCCCCGCCCGTATTCTGGTGTATATGAAGGGTATAGAAACATCTGCCAAAATGCGACGGAGAGCAATCTATTAGCTTTTGTACACAGAATTGGACGTATGGTACTCAAACGCACTCTTTCACAACCATTTAATTAGTTAAGGATATCTTAAGACAACATGGTTACTTGGTCAATCCGTTAACTGGAAGAAAAGTGCGACATTTATTTTCGGAAAGAAGTCAGAACTGATTTACCAATCTGCGTTCAAAAAGAAAAAAATACTTGTAGATTACTTCAGGTACCAGTTGTTCAGAAACATGCAGGTCAGTGAGGGATTGTACTCGAAACTTGTCGCTACCTGCATTTTCAACGCTTTCTTGTCTCACACCGCCATCGTGTTGAACATCCTAACAATACAAGCGCTAAGAAGAACTTCTTCGTTGCCGACCCCCTTAAAAACGTTGCTTTTGAGTCTAACTGTTTCTGATTTTGGAGTTGGTCTACTTGTCCAACCTTTGTACGGTGCAATTCTTGTGATGCAAATAGAAGAAAATACTGAAAACAATTTATATTATGCTTTACGGATTGCACACAGCATCCTGGGCAATTTACTTGCCTTTGCTTCGTTCTTTGGTGTGGTAGCTTTGACTGCTGACAGATTCTTGGCGATTCATTTTCATCTCAGATACCAGGAACTAGTGACTCAGAAGCGTGTTGTTGCTGTAGTCTTTTTATTGTGGGTGTTAAGTGCATTTCTGTCCATACCTATGTCGAAATGGATTCCAGAAAAGGTTTTATACAGTAAGTATGCAACGATAAACGCTTTTTGTATCATAACTTCAGGATTGCTTTACTGCAAAATATACGCAGCCGTACGACGCCACACAAATCAAATTCACGCCCTACGAGTAGCAGGGAACAGAGACATGGCAAATGCAGCAAGGTTAAGAAAAACTGCAGTTAGTACATTCTACGTGTATGTGGTATTTTTAGCTTGTTACGTGCCAGTATTTTGTCTCTCTTTTGCCACTTTGATCGGTGGTTTAACTGCTGTGCCATTTGATTTGTGGCACTATGTCTTCACACTAATGTACCTTAATTCATCCCTTAATCCTCTGATCTACAGCTGGAAGATAAGAGGCATTCGTCAAGCTGTTGTGGGCATACTTCGAAACACCTTGCCTGGTCTTCACTAAAAGGAGCTTTTAATGGTAGCATTGGGCGGGGGGTTTCTCCCTTGTATAAGCCATATAGGGTATGTGCCGTCCTAAAGGGTAGGGTTTTTGCGCTGTTTTGGTCTGAAAATGGGTAGAGACTTTGCCCATTTTGGTGTGGAATCGGATATGGTTTTCAAGGGAACTACGGGAGAGTATGAACGTATTTATCATTTTAATTCCAAATGGGTAACAAAGAAAGAGAAATGTGCGAATTAATAAATCGTTTTCGTTGGTGTTCCAATCTAAGTAATGATGACATAATTTCCTAGAGGCCAGGTCTGAAAAAGGGTGTGAAAAATGACGTTTTTTGGTCTGAAATAAAGTCAGGATTTGATAACCGGGCGGTACACCCCCACCAAGAATCACCAGGGAGTACCCCCCCCCCCGGGGAATAGTACTCCCTTTTTCTATGCGAAAGAAAGCTCAGCAATACGAGTAAAAAATTCTTTATTTATCTGACGTGTACTTGTACGTGTACTTGATTTTCAGTATTTTTCATTTTGGGTATGACCAATCTAAGCAAATACGTCTTTCAGTAAGGGGGTGTTTACATGAGAAAACTCGTACCGGCAAGAGTTTCATACCGGGATGACTTTTTTATTTCGCATCGCTTTTACATTATTACTGGGTCATTTCACATCTCGTTATTTGAATGTGCACTTCATGTTGATAAAATACACGTAAGATTCAAAATCGCAAACATTACGCATGCGCTACCCGTTCCAATCTACCGGCAGACCGATTTCACACCGAAACGTGTGGTCGTTTACCGTTTAAATGATACCGTTGCGAGATTTCGTACCGGAGTGAAATTCTCGCCCCGGTACAACAACCGGGGTGAACTCACGCCGGGATGACTCGCGCTGGCATGACATTTTTTTGTGGTGGTATCATGTAAACAAATGTAGAGCGATGAGAGGGAACCGGAGTGATCTCGCGCCGTCACGAAAGTTGCCCCGGTGTCATGTAAACACCCCCTAAGACTCTAGCTAGCGATGCGTATTACAGGAGCTCTCCTCGCGCATGCGCTCATCCTTGGTGATCATTGCCGTTTTCAGTTATCAGTTGCGCCCTGTATTTTTTATGCGCACGGTTAGACAGGTTCGATAATGTTCTAATGAAAAACACAACTGCTCGAGGTTCATACATCAGGGTAACTTTTTGATTTCGTAACGTGTTAACACGTTTACTACATGTTGTTTGCCTAACCCCGTACGAGACGTTCCAGCCAACCAATAGGCTAATTTCATACCCAAACGGGTGGTCGATCCTATGTTACGCGATACCGTTTCGAGATTTCGAACCGGAAAGAAATATCACAGTCCGGTGCTGCAACCGGAGGGAAATCTATGGAGGCCCGTTCTGGTCAAAATTAATATAATAAAATGGCATCACAAGTGACTTTTTCGGCCAGTGCAGCATTTATTATGGACCCGTTGTGTATTTTTGTCATCACTACACAGGATTTTTTTAGTGTGTTTTTATTTTTTTTTAGCTGCATGAATTATTTTTTGTTAAGGCTGTTTACTTTTTTTATGTTGTTGTATGAATAAACTTTTCATGCCTACCACAAATAATTTTTTAGTGGTACCGGGGATTATTTTTAATACAAGTATTGAGAATTATTTTGTCATCGTGCTGATAATTATTTTTCGCTGTATCGCGAATTTATTTTTGGGCCTACAATGCTTTGCGGGCCCTGCAGTTGAAGTGGACTGGTTCCAGTCTTTGACTTCCTTGGGCGACCATTTTGAAAACTTTGAAGTGGAGGAGTGCTTTGAAAGAGAATGCCAAGGCGAAACATTGTCAGGGAAAGAAACAAAAGAGGTTTTCATCTTTCTTACAAAATCTATCAGGAGCCAGTAGTCTTTGCCGTTCGTGATGAGGTTTTCTGGACCGAAGATTTAATAGAGGAGACTACGAAGGGACTTCACGACTCGTACACAATTCTAACCCTTATTCAGGGTGTCCAGTTCCTATTTTTTGAGCCTATTCCTATTTTCTCCTATTTTTAAACTAAAACCTCATATTTTTCCAATTTTTTAGCCTATTTTTTTTCCTACTTTTAACAAAATTGAAAATGAAATTATAATTGTATGTGTTTTTGAGTGAAATTTATCATAAAGCAAGTAGTATGTTGACTTTGATATTCTAATATTAGTAAAAATAACAGTTACGTTTGTTCTTTCCATGACCTCTATTGCCTGTTAGAGTTCTGTTAACATTTTTGTTAACCTGCATGTACATGTATTGTATGTAGTGTTATAGTTCTCCTCCTGACTATTGAATAATATTGTGTATAGCCCACTGAAACTGCATTTCAGTATCTGTACATGTTATATTTTATTTTGAAGTCTTGCTCACTTTTATGTTCATCTTTGAAACTGAAAACAGGATCAAGTTGTTCTCTCACAACACAGGCCAATCCAATCAGCATCTTGTTTTTAAAAACCAATCATGATCACTAGCTGATTCTGGATGCTACATGAAAAGAACAGACTAAAGTTTAGTGTACGGCACTAGCTCTCTTGGTGAGCCCTTGTTAACAGCTATACCTAAGCACCTGATGAAGGATCCAATATTTTGGTTGCAAAACCGGTCTTGCAGTCATAGCTAAGCAGTGTTATGTTCTTCTTAGAACTTAACCATGACAAACTTACAATCTGGTACCAAACACATCAGTGTCATTTTGCGTACACCGCAGAAATCCTGGTTTCGTACTTAAAATTATGCGGTGTTTTGACTCAAACAAGCATATTCTCAACCAGCTACCGATTGCAGATTAATGGAAGGAAAGCTTTCCATAGGACTTTTACGTTCTAGTTCGATATCGTTCAATGACAACTCAATCGTAAGAAATTTCTATACTAAGAAATTTCACTCGTCAAAGCTTTTCAAAGATTTGCCGCCAACTTGAGGGGAATTTGCATATGATCACCTTTGATTATAGAACCACGCTTGACCTGCAGTCAAGCATATCATTCTGATTATAACATAACTGAGGCAATAAACTAAACGTTACTGATCATTTTTACTCCTTCTTACCCGCGAAAGTTGATCTCAATCCTGCGAACGTAGAATCTGAGGACTCGTGGCATTTATTTTAACCCTGATGGGGTGCAGGGAGGCTACCTTTGTCCACAAAAGTACTATTGATTTTCCCATTTTTCTCCTATTTTTTAATACTAAGTTTCCTATTTTTCCTATTTTCTCAATGCTGAGTCTCCTATTTGCCTATATTTTTGAGCTACCATGCCGCTGGACACCCTGCTTATTGCACATGACATGTCTCCCCAATTGAACAGTTCTCTACACAATCTTACACCTCGAGTCTTCGTCCCGTACCACACATGCTGGCTTTCGGGAAGGAAGATGCTGAGCAAGAACAAACCAGTGCAAAAGTTAATTGCAAAATACGTATTCGACTGCTGTGAGAAAAGAAGATCATTAGTTCTTTAGGTTAACATTGATTATAGTTCCCCTAGTGTGCAATTTGTGTTATGATTCTAAATTATTTGGATAAAGTCAATGTACATAGGACTGTATAAGACTCTAAATAAATAAAGCATTGTCATTGTCATTGCTGTGAAAGAGAATGCCCTCTACCCTGAACTTCAGGAAAAATCTCCTGATTCAAATCCTGACGGGGGGGGCATAAGAACTAGCAGAGGCAAATGGATTCGAGGTATATGACCTTCGCAGAGTGCTAGTGAGAGTAGACCTCACTAACTAACTAACATGGGGAACTTGCTCGAGTGCCTTTACGATGGCAGTATAGTAATTCCTGATTTTTAACATTATGTTTTTAATATTCGGAGATGAATGAGTCGGTCCATCGTCAGATACCTGAGATGTATAGCCAATAATGCTATAACATAAATGTTAGATAAATCAATCGAATTTCCCATTTAGTGAGGTCTACTCTAACTAGCACTCAGCATAGGTCTTCTCCCTCGAGTCCATCTGGCTCTGCTTCTGGTGCTCGCCCGTCTGGATTAGAATCGGGAGCTTCTTCCTGAACTTCAGGGTAGCGGACACTCTCATTCTCTGCGTCTTCGTTCCGAAAACCAGCACGTGTAGTGCGAGACGAAGATTCGAGGACAAGACCGGGTAAAGAACAGTTCAATCGGGCAGACATGTCATGTTCTGAATAAGGTTTAGAATTGTGTACGAGTCGTGAAGTCCCTTCGTAGTCTCCTCTATTAAATCTTCGGTCCAGAAAACCTCATCACTAACGACAGACTACTAGCTCCTGACAGATTTTGTAAGAAAGATGAAAACCTCTGTCGTTTCAGTTCTCTGACAATGTTTCGCCTTGGCATTCTCTTTGAAAACACTCCTCCACTTGCAAAGTTTTCAAAATGGTCGCTCAAGGAAGTCAAAGACTCGAACCAGTCCACTTCAACTGCAAGGCCCGCAAAGCATTGTAGGCCCAAAAATAAATTCTCGATACAGCGAAAAATAATTATCAGCACGATGACAAAATAAATTCTCAATACTTGTATTAAAAATAATTCGCGGTACCACTAAAAAATTATTTGTGGTACGCATGAAAAATTTATTCATACAACAACATAAAAAAAGTAAACAGCCTTAATTAAAAAATAATTCATGCAGCTAAAAAAAAATAAAAACACTAAAAAATCCTGTGTAGTGATGACAAAAATACTCAAGAGGTCCATAATAAATGCTGCACTGGCCGAAAAAGTCACTTGTGATGCCATTTTATTATATTAATTTTGACCAGAACGGGCCTCCATAGAAATCGCTCCTTTGTGAATCGTGAGGGCATGAAATTTTTTGGTGGATATCATGTAAACGAATACAGGGCCACGGGACAGCTGACGAGAGGGAACCGTAGTGAGCTTGCGCTGTTCCGGCATCATAAATCATCTGATGTAAACACCGCCTTACTTTTGAGACTCGCCTTTATAAATAAAGGGAGTTCAGAGCCACCTTAAATTTTCGAAGTATTTTTGGGCACAATCTTGGGTACTTTAATTCCTTTTAACCTAATACATAATTGCTTGACGCTTTGGATTTACTAGATCTTTAACGACAAAGCGGAGTCAGAGAAAGTGAAAATGTCACTTTTTTATTCTTGCGACTCAGTCCGATTCCGTGCGACCTATGACTCCGCTTGAGACTTCGAATTTGATTTTTATCAAGTCGTAATTGCTCTTACTTCTCCGACTTTGTCGGCAGTCAAACCAGCCTTATTAACCGATCTACAGCCCCCCCCCCCTTGCGGTAGATACAGCTATCCATGGGATAATAAAATTTATATCCAGTGGAGAATATAAGTATTATAGTGGACAGTGTTATACACCTTTGTAACAACTGGATCCTGCTTGTTAAAGTTTCCTCTTTGGTAGCGCTCAGAAATTTGCTCGTTTTCACGGTTTTTCACGGTCGCATAATTTGCCATTAAGTGAAAATTTGCACCTGTGTAGTTTTATTCAGTTCGCCATATTTTTAGCTGTTCACAGTGAAAGTGATGATTGGAAACAAAAGCATATAACCCCGAAGCGTGTAACTCTGTCGCAAAGCTCGGGTTTTCTAGGGAACCAATCAAAATTTACTTCCTAATATGGAATTACTGATAAGCGAGATTGTCGCGCGAAACTTGTATCGCGATGTAAATGATGCGGTGCAAAAAGCATTTACTGTTTCAGTACGAGGTAATATTTTAGGAAAAACGGAATACAGTATTAATCCCTAAATGACCAGAACTGAGTTAGTTCCTCCTAACAAGACAAAGTCGACAACTCGTCTCAGGGACATACGTGAGTGGCCGCTAAACCCCTACAAGGACCTATAGCACCTTTAAAAAATCACTTACTATCTATCTAGATTAACTAGTAACACATATTTTCAAATAAAAGCCCCTCCAGATATAAGCAGCCCCCCAAAAAGGCCAAACTCGTAACGCAAAAAACCCTCCGTTAAATCGCCCCCTCCGAATATAAGCCCCCGGGGGCTTGTACTTGGAAAATTGCCCTGAAATATACGAAAAAATAAAACAAAGCAAAAACGGTACAGTAACATATAATTTTTGTATTTGCCAAACAACTATTACGTGTGCCAAATGATTGCAGTCAGAAAGTGTCACAGTTTGCTGTTTGCGTAGTTCACTCTTCACTCTTGGCTTGGATTTCCTCGGTTTTTAGACAAAGTCCTTGCATGGCTGCGTTTTACAAAGGTCTACGTCCTCAAGGCGAGTTTTAATAAAAACGTTCTGCAAATTACTGACATAAATTTCCTTTCAACTATAAGCTAGCCTAATCGATTTTGAGACGCAAATTTCCCTCCAAGCATAAGCCTAGCCGATTTTGAAACGCAAACTTCCCTCCGAATATAAGCCCCTCCCAACATAAGCCCCTCAAAAAGGGCCTTTGAAAAAAATAAGCCCCGGGACTTATTTTCGGAATTTTACGGCATCATTCTCCTGTCATGTAAACCAGCAGCATACCTGCTTCTGTCTCAGAAAGTCATTCCGGTGTCATGTAAAGAGCCCCCAACATTCGCACCCCACACAGGTAACTTCATAAATTGGCACTAAGTCACGACATTTCATCAGTTAGTGATCATTTGCTTTATTTTGATGACCATGTTATTTAATAGACCATTTTACAGACGTGGACTTGGTACCCTATACTAGCTTTCCAGTGGATGTGAGGCTGAGGTTGACCTTGTTTTGATACAAACCTCCTTTGCTTTGTCTTGGAAATTGTCCTTGAAAAACACTAGTTAGCATAAGAGCAACTTGATTTTCATAATAAAGCAGGGAGGTTTGTATTAAAACAAGGTCAACTCGAACCTCGCTTCCATCCATAACTGTAAATTGGCCTATAAACCAGTGATAAGAAGACATTGATGCTATTCACTGTTTGAAAATGCTGACAAAGCAGTTATAATCCAATGGCTTTAATGTGTAAAAGGAAAAAAAGTTTCCACCTATCTTTAAGAATCTTCAAATCATTTAAAAATCGTATCACTGATCATGAGGTCAATAAAAGGAGAAATCAGCCGAGATCATTTATAATCGAAAAACAAGGGCTAATACAACTAGAAATTTTGCAAGTCAGCGAAAATACTTTCACCACTGAAATCCTTAACAATTTTTAATACAAATAATCGGTCGAAAAATACAATTTTGAAAGCTAACCAGCTAACGCTTAAGAGTTGCTTAGAACTTTAAGTTAATTTCAAACTGAACTGATTTGCAACATTAGCAAGTTGAACCTATTTTTTATCACTTCTCGTTTTCCTTTGCAAGTACACTTATAAATTCTGCGTTTTCTCTTCCAGGGCTTTGATTCGCTTTTCCTGTTCGTCCACTTGCAATTTTAGCTTCTTCACCAATTCCTCTAGATCCTATAGAATATGGAAAAAATAAAAAAAAATTACTGCATCAGAAACCCTCTTGGGACAGTTGAACCTCCATGTGCGACTACTTCTCGTAAGCGACCACCTATCCAAAACACCAAAAATTTCCCAGTCGAGGCCTTACAGATGGAACTTCTCGTAAATGACCAGCTTCTGTAAGCGACCGCGACCACTTTTCGGGACTGACGGTCTAATAATTTCCCACCGCTTTCAACCTCTTGTAAGCGACCATTATACTTGACAAGTGGTCTCAACTCCATGTTCAGTGTAGGTTCTTTAGTGCTATAATAAGGGCTACGAGTCCTCAGCTTCTACGCTCGCAAGATTTAGATCAACTTTCTTGGCTTAGAAGGAGTAAAAATGATCAGCAACGTTTAGTTTATTGGCTCAGTTACACTGTAATCAGAATGATTTGCTTGACTACAGTTCGAGTGCGGTTCTATAATCAAAGGTGATCACATGCAAATTCCCTTCAGGTTGGCGGCAAATCTTTGAAAGCTTCAAAGAGTGAAATTTCGTAGGACAGAAATTTCTTACGATTGCGTGGTCAGTGAAGGATGTTGAACAAGAACTAAAAAGTCCTCCAAGCGAGCACTCTCCTGTAAGCGAGCATTAAGTCTTCGCATTTTAGTTGGTCGCTTACGGGAGGTTCGACTGTACAATGAACACTCTCAAAACAGACACTGCCCTGAAACTAGCCTATATAACTAAGTAACGGTACGTTATCGACCAAGCGTGAAGTCAAGTAGACTGCAAAACAGTCGGTTTCCGTTTTTTGCTAAAAATCGGTTTTGCAAGGCGTGAAGCGCCGGCTTGATATTCCCTCCCTCACTGTTTTCACCCTCATTCCAGACCTTTCCTTTGAACACTCGCGCACGCGTTCTTAACCCACACAAAAATACGGGCTGATTTTCGGTCTAGAAGTCAACATGACCACATATTTTTGGCCACGTTCTTTCTTCGCGTTTTAAGGACAGAGACAAGGTTGAGGTCCATAAAAACGGGATATTATATGGCCTTAACACAATCTTTCCTTGCCATACAAAACAGGTAGTCCTACTGAATCGCGTCCGTCATATAGAGAGTTAACTCTCTATGAAAATATATCAATTTTATGCTTTGGAATAAAGAAATGACCCTGCGATACCACTACGCACACACAGGATTAGGGTTTAGACTCCGTGGAAGCCTAATTTTCCAGGGCTTTTCACAAGTGCTTAAGTTGGGTATGTAGACTGCAATAGCCTCTTGTCCATTGAAAAACAGATAAGAGATTAGTATTAATCCCTGGATGGGAATTTAGTAGATTATAGGGTTTCCTCCCAGCACTGAGTGTGTTACCAGTTTTCATTATACATCTGACAAGAGGAGACAATATTAAGCAAAGTTTCTTGTCTAAAAGAAGAATGCAATGGCAAAGACATGGCCAAACTTATCCCTTAGGACGAAAGTCCACGCTTTGCAACTGCTATTAGTACCACAGACTACAGTGAAATTCAACACAGCGAGATGAGAAAGGACATTCACCCCAACTAACATCTAGCCCCATTTCCCTTACTCAACACGCACAAGGTACGTACACTGCACCACCAAAGCCGTGTCATTGCCTTTCAAACAACAGAGTAGTTCTGTCCTTTTTGAATTGACAAAGATGGGCAAAGGAGAAAGAGTCAAAGAATAACAACCGTCCTAGGCTAATGATACGGACCTTACGTTAGGGTGGACGGTAAGGTGGAGGACGGCAACCGTAAATAAAAGTTGCCTGCATATATCTAAAGCCGTCCAGCCTACGTCGACTGCACGTCGCGACGGTGAGAAAGCTTAGTGCGGCGGTATCTCGAGAACGTGAGTTTTCTCTTCGTGTTTCTGTCTTCAAAATATCTTTATTTTAACAGAGTACCGCTTTATCTGTTTCTGTAATGTTTAGTTTACTTCAAATGGTAAACCTTTCTCAATTACTTATTATAACACTATTTTATGATGGAATATAGCACACTGAACTTGTCAAAATGGTAAAATTGCAGGATTAGAATTCCCAGCGATGAAATTATCACATTTAATATTCTCGCATCATGTGAACATCGCCTTCTACCCTTTTCTTTATTCACGAAATATTTAGTTCATTTTTTCTGCTTAAGTTATAGGCCAAAATGAAATTACGTGTTCATAGACCCAGGGGCAGTCAGTCGGGCCGGGTTAAAAGGCGCGACGAAAGCTTCCAAGAATAAACCCCTTGATAAATCAGGATGAAGGAACTCGTCTTTTTTATAGCGCGCATTGTCCATCGTATTAATTTGTTCTTATTTTAAGAACGTGGAGTGGACTAAAGTTCACGCTATTCAGCTTGCTGAAGAAATTCTTGTAAGTGAACCCTACCGCTTCAAGCCCAGAACCGTGTAAGCTCGATTACCAGCCGTTGTTAGCCTAAGAACTGTGGAGCGTGGGAAAATGTGGCAATACGTAGATCGCAAATAGGCTCAGTGAAGCCACGAACATTCTCTTTCGAGTAACAAAGCGCTCAACTAGAGTTTCATTGTACAAGAGAACGAATTCCTCATCTGATATGACACCATCATAAATAAAAGTAGGCCAAAATCTCTCGGATCTCTTTCAGGGAACTCATTCTCTCGAACCTTCAATAAAGTTGAAAAAACGTCTTCGACCGTCACCTCTACTGACACTTAAAGTTTGTTTCTCTCGCCAAGTCAACGTCGTCCCTCCCCAAGCCGCCGCGGCCAAAGTCACCGTCCTCTATGTCGCTGTCCACCTAAACTTAAGAACGGTGATGTTCTCATCTGAGCCAGGACAAGGCCTTAATAACAGCCATCACTTACCTCTTCATCAGCAGCCTGCGCTGTTTTCTTTGGTGCTTTTTTGCCAAGTGCCCCAAGTCCCTTTTTCACCTTCTTTGCAGTCTTAGCTGCTCCAGGACCTACCGGTCTAAGTGAGATCAGTTTGGGATCTGCATCTTTTCCCTCAAGCCACTCATCAGCAGTAAGGGAAGGTTCATCTCCTTTTGTGTCAGGAAAGAGATCTTCTTGGAAAAGTTCAGACTGTAAAAGAGAACAATAACTGTGGTCACACTACAGACTTTTACCTATGTTAAACCGATTCACCCAGGCTAGGGCAAATTCATCAACAATCTCCCGAGGTAAATTCAGCTCGGGTTTTGTTTTACCTAGGTAAAAGATTCTGGGAAGGTCACACTACTGATAGACTACGAGTAGTCCCCATTTTTCCTCAGGAATAGTACAGCAAGCGAAACGCGAGCGCGAGTGAATATCACCCCGCGTGAAAAAATCTCCCCGCCGCGTCTCGCCTTTCTCGCGTGGGTCATTTTTACGCGCGCTCGCGTTTCGCTCGCTCTTCTATCCCTGAGGAACAATGGGGACTACTCGTAGGTCTACACTACTGATATCGGCTCGTAAGTTTTTCACGCACAGTTGAATTTTCTGGAGCGTAAATTCAAGAAGGCAAGATGCACAGGGATCTAGCCGATCAAAGAGACGTTTTTTCTTTTATCTCGCTGTTATTTCTTGCGCTAATTCAACGTTTTGTTTGATGTCAAGCCGGTTCAAAGTGAGGACACTAAGAACGATCATGAGGAAATGAAGGACCCATACGAGAAGGTTCGATGCAAAAAACCTGTATTTAGGGGGGAGGGGGTTACTCACCTATACATGAATAATGACCGAAATATATCATCCAACGTTATATTCCAAGCGATGATGACATGGTTTGTGACCGTTTGATGTTAGAGAGCAGGTCTAAAAATGCTCTGGATTTGGAGAACCGGGCGGTACACCTCTACCAAGAATTTCTAGGAGTGTTTCAAACTTAAACTCACGTCTTTTGATCTTATTTTACCTTACCTAGAACCAATTAGCACAGTTTTTACCAACGTGATCCGTGAGTCCGCATTTTATACCGAAAATCAAGGACACTCAACTTGGGTCACACTGCTCTGATACCTGTCTTTCTCTCTTCCAATGTTGTTTTGTAATGTTTTTTCGGTGGACTTGACAAAGGAAACAGTGGATGTTCTCATTTCGAATCTGCATTCATAAGTCTCGCACAGATAATCCATATGCGAAGGACCGTTTTCGCCCACGTGAATCTCGTTTGCTGCCCTGGGGCCAACACTACAAAGTGATCGTTAAAGTAACCTGAGATCAGGCCCAATTTGAGCGGTTCTCATACATTCTCTCTAACGGCTACCGCTGAAATTGGGCTTTCTTTTCGTTTCGCCATGCCCGCCGGAATGTTATAAATAGAGCCTGATCTCAGGTTATCGTTAAAGGAATCGGATCAATCAAGTGGATCATGAATGGAATTGCCATTATTGAGTTTAATTCGTTCACAAAGGAACTCTTCGATTTTCTGGATGTAAGTTCGTTTATGATTCGCCAAGTGTTACGCAGGTCTCCTCGATTCTATTTAAACGCATTGTCAAAATAAACCTTTTTAGCAAACTTAACTTCACTATTTGTAGAACTACGGATTTCTTGAATTTACGCCAATCATCAACATTTCCCGAACGAATCGCTTTTAACTTGAAAATGTCTCTTTCGTGTAAGCGTTTTTTTAACTGAGGGGTAATCCATGGTGAATTACTCGAGCGAACACGTTTAGTAGTATATCTTTTTTCTGCCAGTATCACAAGGAAGAGCACTATATGCTATGCTATGTTTTCTTTTGCTGTATCTGAAAAAAAGTGGAATTATAATCATCGAGGTGAGAGTACCATACCAGCATTTCAGCAACCTGTGCGGAAGTCATCTTGGATGTCAAGAGCATAAATTGGTTAATCTTCTTTGACATGACTTCTGGGCTCCCATGAATTAAAATAATTATTATTTAACCCATTCGCTCCTGGAGATTTTGCCGATAAACGCGTTTTGATGCTAGTCGAGTGGTTTTCCGGTCATTGTCGTGCTATAAAGAGCTAAAACTTACCACAACCGGTTTGCAGGTTCGTACACTTCGTAGCCTTCTGATCCAGATGCACAATATCAGCTTGCGAAGTTCGGGCATGCGCAGAAAGCAAAATTTGGAGATTTTTGGGTTTAAAAGTGACACAGCAGTCTTGACGTTTACTTTTCGCTTCCTCTCCTCCCTTCTTTTTTCGCTTTTCTTACCTCATTTTTTTTTCTCTTGCTGGGCATTTAGTAGGCTTCATTTTGGTGGGAAGAGCTTTTAGGAAAGCTTTTAGGATCTTAGGATTAGGTGAAAGGAAAGGCAGGTGAGCAATGGAACAAGATTTTCATGGAGATTTTCAGGTCAATGTCACGTGGTTTTTTTGCTTCTTTCTCCGGTGTCCTTGACTGAATTGTGCTCATTCTGGTATGGTTTGAAAGATCTCTTCACTCTGCACAAGTTAGCGAAGAAAGTTGTCCTTGACTGTTAAAACTGATGACGTCACAAAGGGTAGAAAGGACCTGGATCCGCACGGGTGGTTACGGGCGGTTCAGGGGCGAATGGGTTAAATTACAAATAAAAATACCTTTCTTGGGACTGTAAAGCTGATTGGTTCACAGTAATCAGATGCTCCCTTAGCAATAAGTTTAAAACACTTTGCTACTTCATTGATGTTGACATTGCAGCCACGTTTTGGCATGTAGCACACTCCTCGCTGGGCTGTGGTGGCACTGTAGTTCGTTAGCCAATGGCAATGTGGAGATTCTGCCACTAATTCGTAATACCTGATGATGCTGTCACCCTGTTAAGAAAAGCAACTAATAATTTCAGTTTTAAAGACAACTCATAGCTATGACAGTTATACCATACTGGTACTGAGTCAAAATATGCCCACAAATTTGCCTTCACTTAATGGCTTAAGGTTCTTGGCTGAAGAAGTTTGAGAACTGCTTAATTATATTCTTTGACATCACATGAAGAATTCTGATTGGCCATCTAGAGCATGCCACCCATGCATAAGTTGAGGGATACAGTAGGACACCCCTATTCAAGGGACACCTCCAATCAGGGGACACAAAATTTGGTCCCAGAAAAATGTTCACATCATCTATGTAGTTGTTATTACCTATTATTTTAAAAGACATCTCTATTCAGCAGTCCCAAAACCCGCGTTTAACCTCCATTCAGGGGACACCTTAGCACTTGAAACCCGACTGAACACAAAAATCTCTGACAATTTTCACTGGTCACAATGGCAACAGCTTTCAAAACATGAACTACCTCACTCAAAGCAGTGTACTGGACTCATGGGAATTCAACACACAACAATGCAGAGATCTGTTAATCATAATAACTTAAACATTATCTAGCTGCTTAAAATAAAAACTGTAGCAGATTGCGAGGCAGAATGAAAGAAAAATATTTTATTTGTTGGTTAATTATTAACTAACCCCACCCCAACCTCCATTCAGGGGACACCTCTATTCAGGGGACACTTGTCTTGGTCCTGAGGGTGTCCCCTGAATTTATCCTAGTCTGCTACACAGCCGTTTTTAGTGTTGTCACACAACGCTCCTATGGGGAGGAGTGTTGCGTTTCGACACTAAAAATGGCTGTGTAGCAGACTAAGTCAATCCTGGTTATTTGGGGATTCATTCTGATTACTTTCTAAAACTGTAATTGCCTTTGTACCACTTTGTTTACAACCAAAAGTCTTACACATCAGTAATTCCATATCAAATTAAATTTTGATTGGTTTTCCTAAGAACCCTGCATTGGAACAGAGTTATACGCTTTAGGGTTTTTTGCTCCTAACTTTGTGGAATATATAATTGGTCTCTTCACTTTTCACAAAATTAGAATATATTACATGCCTATAAAACATTAACAATGGTAACGTACCACAGGGTGCAAAGAAAGTCAGTTTTACAGCTTGCCCTTCTGGCAAGCTGTGACTGACTAGCATTTCCTAGCCCGAGAGTCATTATAACTAGCCCAACAAAATTTACTTGCCTGATCACAAAATCAACTAGCCACGCCGGTCTGTTGGAAACAACTTTCTCTGCACACTCAATCGGCTGTAATTCCAGTATGTAGTCAACAATGACATGAATGAAACTTACCTTGCCGGCTAAGTAAATCATCTTTGTGTCAGGGTCATAGTGAATGAAAAGGGTAGCATTAGACTGATCAATTTCCTCCATGGTCAACTGCTCCAGAGTTTCTTTTTTCTGTTAAAAAAACAAACAAACAAACAAAAAAGGTTTCTAATCACTCGCTGACTGGTTTTGACAAAATGGTTTAACAACTAAGCATGCACTACCCTGAGTAACAGAAAATCACTCCTTTGTCTTTTGTGGTTTGTGAATGCCACAATGCACTCTTTAATGCAATGCACAAGGTCCTCAGCTGCACTTGCTAGCTGTGTTTTTTTTACCAAAAAGGTTTGCCTGCATCTACCAGAACTGGAAATATTACCAAAATACAATAATAAAGAAGTGAATCATTCTAATTGGTGCAGCTACACAGGACACTTTTACTGTGGTAAAAGACGCTTGTCACCTCGGGAAATTGGTGTGGTGAGTGTGATCAGACTCTCCTGAGATAAAGTTACCATTGGAAATCCATGGATAAGTCAAAAAGAAGAAAGAAGCCACCCATGACATTAAATGTGGCAAATAGTTGATATCCCAGACAAGAAAGTTAATAAGGATTCTCCAATAGACACAAACTTAAAAAAAACGGATGGAAAATTGTTTATTTTAATGGTTTCTTTCACAATGTTTGAGAAAAGATTGATGTTGACACAGCAGATTATTAAGATGACAGTAACAGGGAAATTTTAAGGCAAAATTTCAGCTAGTTTGTTCCTCTGGATGTGTGAATGATATTTCAAATTAATATGTTCTATTATACTAGGGTATCTAAAAGATAGTAATGCTGCGGCACATTCTGTCGATACTGGCATTAGTTAGGCAGTGAGACTTAAAAGAATCGAAATGATATTGAATGCCCCATTTACATGTTGGAAAGTACTAGAATAATTACTATCAGTCTATAGAAAGAACTTGTGGGAACGTTGTTTGGAAAATGATCAAGTGGTTATCAACCCTGGTTTTCCCACAATAAATTGTCGGAAATAATAGAAATTCAGATTGTTTACCTATATATTTAATATACGATGTACTATATTTTCTCTGGAAGATCTGGAAACAAAATACTTTTCTTGCCGTTTATTACACTTTCTTAAGTAACAGTTATTTAGCTATATGTTTATAGAAAACAATAACACAAAAAACGGAAAAAAAAAGAAAGAAGGAAAAAAAAATAGTTCGGTCGGACTCGAACCCTGCACCTTCGGCTCGACACCACTACACCACAGAGGCCGATTATGTACAGTGTGGGAAAAGTCTTTTATTTAATTCCTTTTCCATGAAACTTCCGCCGGCAAGATGATCGCCAGCCGCATTAACCAAGCTATTAACAGTGAAAAAAAAAATGTAAACGCATATTTCATGGCAATGAATGAATGAAAGAACATAATTATGCTTTTCAAAATGCTGATACACCTCCTCATCTGCAAAGTAGGACACAAAACATATGTTTTGTTATCTCGATTTCCGCTGTTATTTTGAAGCGAATGGTCAAAATCACATCCATTTTCGGCTCGTACAGGTTCTTAAGAATAGCACTGCATGACATTTTCTCACTTCCACATCACCTTCTAGCAAGCTGGAATTTGTTTATCCCCTGTGTTGCGGAGTCAAAGAGCAAATGCTCATTTTCTCGTCAGGTTTAACACCTGGACGAGTCAAAAAGGCTCTTGAATTGAAATCCAATCCCCAAGTTGACCATCGTACTCATCTGAAAGACTCCTGCGTGTCTTAAATTTGGTAAGATCTCTAACCGTGCTGTAGAAAATTTGCCACAAAGAAATCTCTGAGTCTGGGCAGCGAATGATGCACTCCCTCCGAACTTCCCCGTCTTTTTATTTGAGTTGTTCATGGCATAATGCATTCTGGTTAAATGCAATGCATTGTGGTAAAAAGTGATGAATTCGAGAATTCGTTCCACCTTATATATTTTCTTTAAATCCTGATTATGTTGCTGCTCGCTCCCTCCGGTCGCTCCACAGCAATGACAATTATTCACTTAAGTGAAGGTGGAGATTAACAAGCCACAAAGCGGTGAGGTAAATATCCACCACTAGCCACCAACACTGAGGTGAATAATAGAACATACTAAAACAGTGAGATAATTCAGCCTAACATTTGAGATTTTTAACTCATTTATTGCTGCCAATAGTCACATTAAAATATTGTGGCATACAAATGACTGAACAGCCATCAAATTTTCTTGTTGATAAATAAACTTTTGAAGGCATTTGTTTAGCTCTTTTTCTTTTTTTTTTTTTAACTTTTCAAACCTTTATTAAATACTAACGTTACATGACATTACATTATGAACTTTAACGGTAAAGTAACAAAACAAAAAAAGAAAAATACGTTCTAAGTACAGACAACACAGAGTACAAAGGCAGAGCCCACTTCTTATTAAATTTGTCCATTTTATTAGTTTTAACACTTATGTACTTTACTGTTTCATACTTAATTTTAACTTTGGATGAAAAGGCAGTTATGACTGGAAGAGTCTGATTTCTTCCCCAACCCCATAAGTATAGTTTAGCAATCAGTATCAGATAATTCAGTAAAGGGCAATTTGTATATAATATTCCTGTAATAACGTCTTGTAAGGTCAGACAAACAAATTCTCTTGCCAATATGTAAGAGTAATATTGGAATTCCTTCCAAAACTGCTTGGTGTGTCTGCATTTGAAAAAGACATGGTAAAGGGATTCAGAATCCGTTTTGCATAGTGAACATTTACCATCTTGAATAGAACCTATTTTGCATAACTTTTTATGGTAAATAAAAGTGAATTAAGGACTTTGTATTGAAAAGCTTTTAGATAAGGTTCAAACGCTACTTCATGTGGAAGAAGGAATACTTTTTTCACCTGGTCTTGGGTTAGATTGAAATCTTGACACAAGTGTTTTGAGTTTTTTGGACACTGGGCAATTATTCTTTAATTAGCATGTAGTTATCTTTAGATTTCTTTTCTAATATACCAAATTCTTTGTTATTGATTGTCAATATTAAGCTTATTTCTGAGCGAAGACAATTGCTATTCTTTACATGTTTTGGAACAGAGTGACAAAGCCCTGCCCAAATTAGGTAGTTAACCTTGCTAATTTTATTCGAAACAATAGTAAAAGAATTTGTGGTATCAAATTCAAACAAAAGATCATTTACGAAAATGACATCTTGTTCAAAAAGGTTTTTATAGAAAACAGGCTTATTATCAACACGTATCTCTTTGTTATTCCACAAAATATGTTGACATTCCCTTCTACTATCAAAAACATTATGAAACTCAGACCACCATTGAAATAACTCCAGATGGAATTTAGAGGAAATGAGTATCTCTTTAATGTCATAATAACAATGAAATAAAAAGAGGCCCTCAAAAGGTTCCAACGAAAACCGTAAAAAGCTTCTCCAAGCACCACTGTTGCACTGGAAGATCCTTTTCAGCCAGGCTAGTCGTAAGGATTTAATCGTACTTTCAAGATGGATCATTTTTAAACCACCGTTTTCACATTTGTTAATTGTGGAAAGTCTTGTCACTTTATCGGTTCCTTTCCCCAAAAAATTAAATATCATTTGATTTAAGTCTTTAACGATTTCCTTGGGGGACCGGCAGACGAGGAAATGTAAACAAATTTTGGTATGATTAAAGACTTGATAATTGTTACTTTTCCACAGATAGAAAGACCTCTTGTTTATCAGTTTTTTGAGACTGTCCAATCCCTCAATAAATTTTCTTTCATGCAAAAGTTTGATATTATATGAGTAATAAACACCAAGGGCTTTGATTGGCTCATCAGGCTATTTTATACCAAAAGGTTTTGAAGTTTTATCTCTAGACAACCCGATCCACATTCCTTCAGTTTTAGATGAGTTAATTATAAGTCCTGATAAGTTCTTGAATACTTCGAGAAGGTTAAAAAGGGCCTGTGCCGAGTCAATGTCTGACAGAATGGCCGTTGTGTAATCAGCATATTGAAGGAGTTTTGTTTCTTCACCACTGATTTTAATACCAATTATCTCTGGGTTTTGACGAATTGCCAAAGCAAGAGTTTCAACTGCAACCACGAACAAATATGGAGAAAGTGGATCACCTTGCCTCACGTCCCTTTCCAGAGAAAAAAAGTCAGTTGCGAGACCATTGTTGAGAACACAACTTTCAATAATGTGGTACAGTGTCCTTACCCACCAAACAAATTCCGGACCAAAACCAAAGGCTGCTAAACAGCTGAAAAGAAAGTTCCATTCTAAGCTGTCAAATGTTTTGTGGAAATCTATAAATATCATTGAACC
The DNA here is from genome assembly GCA_942486035.1 of Porites lobata. Classification (NCBI taxonomy): domain Eukaryota; kingdom Metazoa; phylum Cnidaria; class Anthozoa; order Scleractinia; family Poritidae; genus Porites; species Porites lobata. The sequence continues at coordinate 1,004,597 of CALNXK010000021.1, read as the reverse complement.
AGGAATAATCTCTTTTAGAGAGAATTCCATTAAATCAAAGATCGAGCGAAAAGTTTCACCTATAAAGCGGTCCTTCACGAAACCACTTTGGTTATGATGAATTATGCTTGGTAGGACATTTTTTATCCAGGTACCTAAGACTTTAGAGATAATCGTGGCATCAATGTTGACAAGTGAGATCGGTCTCTAGTTTTCTAAAAGAGAACGGTCCTTTCCTTTCTTTTCAATGAGAGTGATCACTGCCTGTTTCTGGGAGCGTGACATTTTACCACTAGTAAAAATCTTGTTGACACAGTTGACGAAAGGTTCGCTAATAATTTCCCAAAATTTACAGTAGAATTCGATTGGAAGTCCATCATTACCAGGAGCTATGTTACCCTGAAAACTTTGTAAAGCTTTAACACACTCCTCCTCTGTCAGCTGCCTTCACACGAAAGCTTTTGTTCATCTGTGAGGCGTGGGATATTTAAACTATTCAAAAAATTTCTGTTGCTTGCTCGTTACCCAAATTCTTACTCGTATATAATTCTTGATAGGAAACGTTTTTCCTCAGAAAGAATTTTGAACGGATCAGTAGTGATCGAACCATTAATCTTCAATTTTCGCACATGTAATTATTGACATGGTTCCTCTTCTCCAGATTGAGAAAATATTTTGTACTCTTTTCACCATGTTCACACCATCACACCCATGTGCGAATGATAATACCTTGAAGTCTTTCTTCATAAAAATGTTCCAAACTTTCTTTTGCCGTATTAAAATCGGTTGCATTTTTATTGGTAGGATCACATTAAAACGTTTGCTTTTCTTTGTTAAATTCATCTTGCAATATGTTCTCCTTATCTTTTTTTCTTTTGCTTTACGTTTTGAAAACTACACTGCATGTGCTCTAAGATTATACTTAATCCAATCCCAAATACATCTGTGATCCGGCAGGTCATATCTGCCCTCGCCCAGCCGGACAGGCATTTTAGCCGCGGTAACCTCCCTTTGGTAGTTATCATCATACAGAAGAGAACAGTTCATTTTCCAGTAACCCGAACCTTTAATGTGGTTTCGACTAATACTAAAATCCAAGGAAATGGCTGCATGGTCAGTTTTAATGGCTGGAATAATATTCGTTACTGAAACCAAATCTTGAAGATTATTTGAAATCAGCCACTAGTCTAAGCAGCATAAAATCATTGGCGAGTTTTGGCTCCACGTGAAACGTTTAAAGAAGGATTTTTAATTCTTCAAATGTCAACCAAATCAAGTTCATCTCGTGAACAATCAATGGTTTCAATAACTGATTTCCTCGGTAACATTGTACCACCTTTTTTATCGGGGGATGGATTCAGCGGACAATTAAAATCACCCCCTATAATTATATTTTCTTCGTCTCCCAGATTTTCATTTTGGAGTATTGTTCTCAGATTGTTAGGAAAGGTTATAATGTCTTTATCCTTATTCAGTGCATAGATGTTAATCAGCACATACAATTTGTCCTTGATCTCCGCCTTCAGGATCAAATAGCGTCCCAGTGGGTCTTCGAATTTTGACAAAAAAGTGCAATCAAACCCTTGTTTGAAAAGTATGGCAACTCTGCACAAATTTGAACTTCCGTGTGACATAATCATATCACCTCCCCATTCATTTTTCCATTGTCTTTCAGAGTCTTTCTTTGAATGGGTTTCCTGCAGAAAGATTAGGTCGGCCTTTTGTTTTTGACACCACGTAAAGATCATTCGCTGTTTACAAAAGTTATTTATGCCCCTTACACTCAGTGACATCAAATTACAAGTGTCCAATACCATCTTGATGCAATCAGCGAAAAAAGGTGGGGTTGAAGAAGCTAATCAGAACAAGGAATAAAGCAAAAAGAGAATAATGAAACCTGTACAATACAAAACGAAGTGTAAACCTTTGGACTAAATACCTAAAAGAAAAAACAAAGGACCTGCAAATTACAGTATCCATATCAAAAGAACTGCATATCATGTATAGTTGATTAACATCTTAATTACTGTACAAAATGCTGAAAGATCCATAAAAGATCCACAAACAAAAAAAAAATCACGAATACCAAACACCCAAAACAGCTTAACACTGAAAGAAAGAAAAAACCAGCTAGGAGAGAAAAAAAAAACCCTTACCTATGCTGCAAAAGTGAAAAATTATCGAGCCTTGCCGGAAGAAAAACTACCTTTCGTAAACTTTCAATCTCATTTTCTAACTCCTTCACCGATATGAATAAAGCATACGGATATTAACAAAAAATGCCTATTAAAACCGGACATATTTGCCATCAATGAAAAGCTTGTCAGGCTTGGATTTACTAAAATACGCACATTTACTGTCTTTCCTGGCTTTTTTCAATTTGTCCATTTGCATTTTCCTTAGTCTGTGTAACTCCTTTGGAATATTTTCAAACATCTTGAAGTTTGTGACTTAAAGCTTACGACCACACTTGAACACACGTTCCCTGTCCGAATACCTCAAAAAGCAGGCTATAATATTGTACGGCTACCATTCCCAATACCAGTCCTAGGGTTTCCCATTCTATGTACATGTTGGAATTCGATGCTTTTCGCATCCTCTATACCAAGAGCATCTTCTATAAAATTAACAAGAACTTTTCTCGTGTCTTCAGCCGGAGCACTCTGTTGGGCTGAGGTTTCAAATGATTCCGGTATCCCTTCAAACTTCAGGTTTTCCCGGTGACTGTAGGCTTCCAGATAAAGGATTTGCTTACAGCATTCATTGATAGCTGCTTTTCTCTTGTTCGCACTTTCCTGAAGCTCAGCGATTTTTTCGTCAATAAATTTTGCATTTTCTTTCATATGGGAACAATCTTCTTCAAGAGACTTCTGCTTTCCTTTAACGGCCACGACTTCAGTCTCTATATAGGACACTTTAGTTTGAAGACCCTTCACTGTCTGGTTAAGCTCGTCCATTTTTTCATCCAGCTTTGTTAGTCTTTCGGTAGTCATCGTTTGTCTCGCTAGAATAAGGTCAAGCTTCTTCATGAGGCTTTCAGTTAGGCTTAAAGCTGCCATAACTTCACGATCGCTGTTGGCTTTATTACTTGCTGATGGCGAGATCATTGATTTCAACCTTTTTTCATCTAGAGAACCTCAGTAGAGCTGCTGGATGAAATACTACTTCTTGATTTTCTCTTTGGGGTTAAATAAATTGACAAAGAAGCCATAGGCACTTCAAAAATATAGTAAATTTCTTAACTGCGAGCAGAGCAAGCTATAAACACACGTCTACATGCCGTGACGGTCTCCCCAGTCTCCCCCATTTGTTTAGCTCTTGCTCTTCCAAAGAAATTGTGAATTCTTTCTGTGTTTGAAACCATTCTGTTTAAAACACCATTTGATTTAGTTTTAAGCTTATTTATGAACACATTATCTAAATAAGATAAGACTACTTAACATACCAGTAAGCAATGCAAGATTTAATTTGCATTTGTAAACAAAAAAAAATATGATAAATTCAGGTTAAACAGACCAAGATTTACCTGTAAAAAAAACGAATTTTGTCACTATCTTCATGTTGTCGGGAACAGCTTCTTCGTTTACTTGTGAAATTTCTTTGTTTGTTACTGTAACAAACTGTGAAGCCATTTTGCTCATACGTTACCCAAGTTTGACATTGTTTGGAGGTGAATAGCACTGGATATTGCAAGTTTGAGTAGCCAGTCAGAGTGTGCAAAAAACACTATCCACTGTTTTAATACATACTGAGGGCAGATATTCAAAATGAGATACAGCCAGATTAAAAAATCATTACTAAATACCTTTGCTAAACGGGGTAATAAAATTGAGGGTGTTGTCCTAGATAGGGTATGTATTATAGGATTTTTTTTGTCCTTAACAGGGTCAGGCTTTCAAACTTTCAGCAGCTCACCTGTAACCAAATGTTGGTCAAGTACTCCCCGGGCTGTAACCGCACCTAATATTTACAAAATTTTAAAGGCCACCATACTAGTTTTCATAATAAACATTTTTTTGAGAAATGACTTTTAGATGCTCTTTTGGGAGAGCTGCACTGTTGCCATGATCAACTCTCTCAATCTTAGAAGAGGTATAATTCATATATGATATCACTAGCACAAATTTATCACCTTTCATTATTTATTGTTAACAAATTTCAGAAAAATCAAACTTACTGTATCCCAAACTGCGTACTGTCTAGCACTCATCTTTGAAAAGCCACAGGTGAACAGATAACCAAGATTTTCACAAAATGCCACTCTTTGTGGTTTAGCCCCTTCATGGCCACTGGCCTCCTGCAAAGCATAAGGAAAGCAAGCTCAAGACTGTTCATGTTGATTTAAGAAATATTCCACTGTGATCAACACACCATTGACTAGGTGTTGGGTGATGGATTTAAGCATGGATGTTAATCACAATGGCCTGCTCCACCTTCACAAGTTTGCATCAAGATCTCCATCTTATGTTTTTAATACACTGAAGCAGTAAGGAATTCTAAAATACAGAGGCGGACTTAGAGAGATGGAAGCCACACTACAGTACATATGTCCCTGAGAACTGTAGAACAGAGCTATTTGAGCGAATTTCTAAACTTTGGAAAACTGAAGCGAGAGGTGATAGGAGGGCAAACAAACAGTAGAGTTCTAGAGCAACAACGATGGTGACAGCAACAAGAACGGCAAAAATAAATACCAAATTTCCTCGAATAATAGCCGTCCCTCGATTAATTATTTCCCTCAAATAATCGCCCCCTTTTAGTGCGAAAAAAATAATAATCACCCCCAGCTATTATTCGGAGAAATACAGTAGGCTAAGATTGGCAAAACAACAACTTTGCACATGCATCACGCTTTCTTGTACATTGCCATTGTTGCATGACTACAGCATGAAACTTTATTTACAAGATTCATGGGGAAAGTGAATGCAAGACAAAAATTTTCTTTCTTTTTTTTTGAACTGAAATGCAGTCGTTTAGAATCCATTTGCCAAAAAAATTTGCAGTTACTTGAAAAATTGAACAAATTAGAAAAGGGCATTGTAAGTGTCCAAGAATTCTCAAATGGAAATTGTAAAAATGGAAACTGCATTTTACCATCCTGAGCATGGTTAGTAGTACTACTCTAAGTGTAACAATGCATAACTTATTGCACAATAGGCGTTTCTCATTACCCAATCTGCCCTGAAAATGCCGTATGATTCCTGTTTATTTATTGCACTCTATCAGAAGGCCTGTCTTCCTTTCTTTTTAGTCAAGCTTGCTTTAGCAGAGCAAGACTAAAAATGCAGGTGTTTCTTTCTTTTCTTTGTGTGTGGGCACCAAATGGTAGGTCAGGCGTTCCTAGCAGGGACCGTGGAAACTGGGGATAAGAACGAGTGATAACTTTCATCGTATGCAAATGAGTCTCGTGATGGGCATAAAGTTTTTTTTTCGGTGATGACTGAAATGATGCATGTAAGTTGATCACGTTTTCGCTGTTTGGCAATGATGTAATTTTCCCTGAATCAAGGCCCTTGATTTTTGTGTAATTATTATGCATTATACTCTACAGTTAAATAGATTCAATTTCTTGTGTGTATTTAATTGATAGATTTTTTGTAGTTGTTAAAATGTGAAGTCGCTGACGCATTGCACTTTATAAATGCTTGAGATATCAATGATTTAACCTTCGACTACTACTGGAAGCAACTTCAACTACCCGTGTGATGTTACGTATGTGTCACGGATGTGTTTATGCGGGTAGCTTTGTACTTGACTATCATGCACTCTACTTGCAGCACTTCATGTCCATAGAATAGAAATCCCATATCGAGCTTTTCCAGAATGGGTCGGTCCATGAATTCTGTCGCTTGAAAGCGTTGATTACTTTGGAACAAGTAATTACTTCAGTGGTCAAAAAAAAAAGAAAAATCTTAATGAGCAAAACTTCGCAGTTTACTGGAAAATCAGGATTGAGGATCGGGGATCACAAATCGGGGATCGAGGATCAGTTAAAAAAAACTTGAATATAAAATAAAACTAGGGTATCTAAAAGATAGTAAAGCTGCCGCACATTCTGTTGATACTGGAATTAGTTAGGCAGTGAGACTTAAAAGAATCAAAAATGACATTGAATGTCCTATTTACATGTTGGAAAGTAACAATTACTATCAGTCTATAGAAACAACTCATGAGAACGTTGTTTAGAAAAATGATCAAGTGGTTATCAACTCTGGTTTTCCCACAGTAAATTGTAGGAAATGATAGAAATTCAGATTGTTTATCCATACATTTAATATATGGTGAACTATCTTTTCTCTGGAAACAAAATACTTTACTTTCTGTTTATTGCACTTTATTAAATAACAGTTATTTATAATGTATTTATGAAAACAACAACACAAAAAGCGGGGAAAAAAAGAAAGAAGGAAAAAAAGAGTTGAGTAGGACTCGAACCCGGCACCTTCGGCTAGACACGACTATACCTTACCACTACATCACAGAGGCTGATTATGTAACTTTGGGGAAAAGTTTTAATTTAATGCCTTTTCCATGAAACTTCCACCGGCAAGATGATCGAGCTGCATTAACCAAGCTATTAACAGCAAAAAAAACAACGTAAACGCATATTCCATGGCAATGAATGAATGATAGAACATAATTATTATGCTTTACAAAACGCTGATACACATCCTCGTCTGCAAAGTAGGATGCAAAACATATGTTTTGTTATCTCGACTTCCGCTGTTATTTTGGAGCTAATGGTCAAAATCACATACATTTTCGGCTCATACAGGTTCTTAAGAATAGCATGGCATGACATTTTCTCACTTTCACATCACCTCCTAGCAAGCTGGAATTTGTATATCCTCTGTGTTGCGGAGTAGAAGAGCAAATGCTCATCTTCTCGTCAAGTTTAATGCCTGGACAAGTCAAAGGATCTTGAATTGAAATCCAATCCCCAAGTTAACCATCGTACTCATCTGAAAGACTTCTGCATGTCTTCAATTTGGTAAGACCTCTAACCGTGCTGTAGAAAATTTGCCACGAAAAAACTCTGAGTCTGGGCAGTGAATGATTGGCGCACGCTCTCAACCACCGAATATTTGAGTTGTTCGTTGGCGCAATGCATTCTGGTAAAAAGTGATGAATTCGAGAATTCGTTCTACCTTATCTATTTCCCTTAAATCCTGATTATGTTGCTGCTCGCTCCCTACGGTTGCTCTGCAGCAATAATAAATTGTGGATCGTGGTGATGTGGGCTGCAGACTGTAGATAAATTTCACAGAACATAACCCTGTTCCCTGTACTAAACACAAAATTTAAGTACACTGCTCCGAGTCTGGCTGAGTCAGTGATTGTTTTGACGAGAAAGTGAAATTTTCCTGGAAAATTAAATGCTTTATCCCAGTGATACTGTGATAAAATGCATGCTTTGTACAGTTCTAAACATTGTACTCTGAGACTGTATGGAGATATTAAAAGCAGATACTAAGCAGCCATGGAAAATGTACTTCTCCTCTCCGGAGTACCACAAGGTTCCGTTCTGGGACCCTTGCTTTTTCTCTTGTATATGAATGATCTATTTAAATTAAGAATATGTTCACGAATAACTGTCTTCTGTCCACGGTTACCGGACTAGATCTGTTACAAATGAAAATTACTGTGTTGAACAAGGTAGAACTGAAAATATGAAACGAGCCTTCTCTATTTCCGGTGCTTTAATTTGGAACAGTATTCCACTTTCTATCAAAGCACTTAAAAAAAATCAATTCAAAAGCAAACTAAAGAGAAAACTCTTTGAAATACTGGAAAAAGAGGATGACTATATTACAGTTTCTGATATTACAGGGCAATTCTCAAAATTGTAACATGGTGTACTTCCATATGAAGTACAGTCTGCCTTCCTGTCTCACTCTGGCTATAGACCACACGCCAAACTAGATTGCTTCTAGGATTGTTCATTTAATATATATATATTTATTTATAGAATTTTCTTTTTTCTCTTGTACGCGCCTCGAATAGCCTTCGCTAATTGCAGGCACAAGCTTTGTAAGCTATATTTAATTTGAAATAAACTTGTTGTTCTTGTTTCACGCGATTATGATATCTTATAAAACGGATAACAAATTCAACAGGAATACGCATGAACTTAATTAACTGTCTGTTGTATAAGGTTCTGCTAAACTTACACATTTTTCCTATGCTAAACATATACTGTACTGAGCAGTATCTTGGTCTGCTACATGGAAGTTATATATATATTTATACGGATAAAAATCTTTGTTCAATGTTTTGAGTGTAAAATCCCTGAAAGAGTTCTCCTCACTGGAGCAATATCAATATCTAGAAGGTTTTCAAAGGTTTCACACTGGTGTGAAGCTAAGATGTGCGCCCTGTCTCTCCTTGCAATTTTTACGTTTCGAGTATTCACATTATGACATGTAACACTTGTTTTGTATTCCAAATGAAAAAGTAGTATAACAGTAGCAGTGCCTTTGACAACAAAACTTATCTCCAAGCAAACGAGACTCAGTGCTACTAAGAGCGTTCTTGTCTTTTTTTAATGATTCCCTTTTTATTTTATTTAACTTCATTTATTTAACCTCAGGTACTCAAAGTGTTTTGTATGCTTATAACTAAAGGGAGTTTCAAAACAAGACATATGTACTTACATCTCGACATGGCCCTTCTTGTGGGGGGACCTAGACAGGCTCATAGCTGGGGGGGGGGGGGCTTATAACAGGGATTTTATGGTATATCACCTTTTGTGAAAGCACACTGAACATGAGAACATGCCTGTGATTTTGCTAGCCTGCAAGTAAGCTCTCCGGGGCACTCTGGCAGCGGGAAGGGAAAAGGAAGGAGAGCTTACAACTACGTCTCTTCTCTGAAATTTGAATTCCACCTCCAATTTCCCTTTGGCTCCCTGTTGACTGAGCTGTCAGATTCCTGCCAATCAGCACGAAGCTGAAACGAGCGTGAATGTAAACAAACATTGAAAAACACTTGCCAAGGGTAATGACATCTAATGGTTCATACAGATTCTTTTGGGAAAAAATCAAGGACTTTTCAAGGACCAAACTCAAGTTTTCAATGACTTCTTTTCCCATAATTGGACATAGAATAACATAAAGTAAAATATTATTACAAACCCGTGGAAAATGTTCAGATTGTGTCTATTACAGAAACAATCTGACTAGACTATAGTTTGAGCTTTTGCAAACTGGCATTAATGTTTACATCGAAGTCAGCTAACTTTTGCATTTTCTCCTTGGCAGTTTTTTTTAAGTGAGTTGGCTTGCATGACAAAAGGCTTCTGCCTTCAAGCAAAGTTCATCTGGTGTTTCAGTCAGAGATTTTATATCGGAATCTACTCTTGCCCCCTCCTTTTTCATTTCCTCTGCCTCAAATGAACCTACTCTGCCTTTGTATTGAGGGTCAAGTTCCAATATTATTGTACAGACACTGACCCTTCTTCTTCTTACCTTTTTTACACTTCTTTACACCATTTTACCAAAGGTTACTTTTATTCAAGGAGCTTTCAAAAATATTCAAGGACTTCTGATGAAAATTCAAGGACTTTTCAAGGATATCCCACAATATCCCAATTTTCAATGACTTTTCAAGGCCCGTGCGAACCATGATCTCTGCCAATCAGCATTTTACATCGACTTTTTCAATGCAGATATTCAAATTTCAGAGACATAGTTGCAAGCTCTCCTTCCTTTTCCCGCCCCGCTGCGAGAGTGCCCCAGAGAGCTTGCTTGTAGGCTATGCTTTTGCATACATTCAGGGTGACATGTCACATTTGACAGGTTTGCATGTCTAGCTGTAACTTAGCAAAAGCAAAACACTTGAATCAATTCACTCCCACCTTAACGACTGTTCCCTTTCGTACATCAATAACTCGAATCTTCTTGTCTTTGCATGTTGTTGCAATAAGGCTTCCATTGGTATTCCAGTCAACACTGTAAATAAGATCTGGGTGACAGTCAATTTCAACCACAGCCTCACCAGTCTCCAAATTCCAGATGGCAATTACAGGGTCATAACTTGCGCTAAGAAGAATGTTGCTTGCCGTAGGATGCCATAGAATCTGATGAACTTTTCGCTGGTGAACCCCTTCTAGAGTTAGCAAGGGCTCAGTCAGGTTTGTCTTGCCCAGCCCATCATCTGGAATCTGCCAAATCTTAACAGTGGTGTCTTCAGAGCAAGATGCTATCATATTGTCATCAAAAGGATTCCAGGCCACGTCCAAGACATCTTGTTTGTGACCACCAACACGTCCATGCTCAGGATCAAGCCTGCCCAACTACAGTAAATAAAGAGAGGTTTAGAATGATGTAATATCGTATTTCCTTGAATGTGTGCCCATGCTTATGAATTCAAGGAAATACAGTATTCATCACATCCAGGGCTTCTGATATTATGTGATGATGCAATTTCGTAAAGTTAACCTTAAATCACATGTGATAGAACAGTTCAAGGGAAACTCTGGTAATTGGTAAAAAAGAAATGGCTCTATTCAAGTAAAGCAAACTTTGGTTTCTACTTTAATTTAACATTTTCCTAAGGTTAATGCTATGTCAGGTTGATTTACCACCAAACAGGACTTAACAGATATCTGAAACCTTTGACTCTGGTTGTTTGTGATTGCTGGGTGGCCAAAAGAGCAGCCATTTTGATAATTTCAAAGACAAACAGCGTGGACAGCATTTACATCACACATTATGTAATATTACAGCAAGTTTCCTTTTCCTTTCACTTTATTAGTTTTCTTTTGGACAAAATTTAGCTACTTCGTTCTAAAAAGGATGATTGATTATCTTTCCCACTCAAAATTGTGTGTCAAACAACATTAAATGGATTTCTCTTGTCTGAAACCTGTTCATGATTTTGTACATTTGTATAGCAGAATAGCCTATCAAATGCCAACAAGAAAATATTGATTTTTAGGTTTTGAAACAAAGCTGCAGCCAAATGAAAATATATAGTCACACAAATCACAAGGATCTTTAATTGCCACATTGCCAGTGTGGTTGTCTGGAGGGTGTAGTGGTTATTACACTCGACTAGTTACCAGGGGGACATGGGTTCAAATCCACCTCAGGGTAGAATTTTCTTTCAAAGATTATTTTAGTCTGTTGATATGATTATTTGGGGTGTATAAGGTCAGTAGTTGTTATTTCTCGTACAGGTATATGGTGATTTAAAAATATTAATTTGAATAGTCTGTATCCTTAATTGGATCCTCCTTTGTATCGCTGGCTAAGCTGACTTTGTTACTTACCCTTTAAAGTGATACTTAGTTCACCTGCAAATGGAATTATAGGCTTCCACTACCTTATCACCTTAAAGGGAAAATTTCCCCAAAGGACCACACCCAAAACATGTAAATCACATCTTCAATTGCTGCATTGCCAGCGTGGTTGTCCCCATGGTGTAGTGGTTATTACACTCAACTGGTTACCAGGGGAAAAAATAAAAATTACCTGAGATAAAAAATTAACTTTAACATATTGATTGCGATTTCTTTTTCTCTCCCCTACCATCCCCCTGTCAGTGTACCTGAAATCCTAAAGTAACATGTGCCTCAGACCTCTCCGTTGATTTGTCTTGTGTGGAGAACATATCATTACGAAGAAAGAACCATTGAGGAAAATTAACTTGACTAGGGCATGAGCTATCCTGTGATACTGAAATCAGCACTGGGTGTCCAAAATTGCTGCCCAATGCAACAAAGTTTATAAAATATGTCTTGTGGACATTTTTAGCTTGTTACAAAGGTGGATCCACTCATCCGGATGAAAACACAAGAGTAAGAATTGTACAACCCTTTTTTGCCATCAAAGAAAAACAATCCCCCTACCCCATAATCTTAATACCAACACCCCTACCACAGCTCCCCACCCCTGCTCCCGGTGGTCTCTAACCAGGAAATGACCTTGTAAGAAATAATAATGAGAGATAAGAATTTTCTGTGACGCCACGTAGTTAAAACGGGATATCAAGAAATTTATTGTCAAAAGATGTCATTCTCTTTGTCATTCTTTTTGACAGAACCGCCATGCACTTTAGCCAGTAAAAGCTTACATAGTACACTCGTGCATACATAATTTGTTCATGTCATCAGGTTACACCCTCCTTGGCAATTTCCTCCTTCCTTAGCTTATCAGCTTCAAAACTGAAACAAGGATGTACTAGTGGCAAGACAAACTAACAGAAAATAATGAACTTCTAGGTTGATGTGCACTTAAAAAAGTTCAGCTACAGGCTAATTGCGCCCCCGACACCAAACAATTTGGCAATTTTGAGGACTAAATTGAAACAAAAAGGTTACCTCGTCATGTCGTAAAACAAGAAATGCACCTCCACCAGCCGAAGCTACAATGATAGCGAGGAATTTCGGATTAACGGCGCAGTATGGAGACTCTACAGAATTCTTTGATATTCTGACCCCCTCGGCGTAGCAGTTTTCCTTCTTGGCTGCCGTTCCAAAAACATGACGGAAATGAGATGCTCTGACAAAAAGGGGCATGCCTGCTTTGTTGGATGCTCTTTGGGAATATTTTCTTGAGGTTAGTTGTTCACTCTGCGTTATTTAAGGAAAAACTCTGGAAAATACACACAGAGCCCGGCGTCGATGATGGTTGTGGTATTTCAGGGGAGGGGCGCAGGGGAGGCCTGGTGCCGTTCACATGATCAATTTCCGGGAATCTTCAAGTAAGAATACATGGAAAGTCCGCAATAATTCATTCCTGCCATAGGAATGGTCGTGGTTCTTCCTTCGGAAGGAAAGTCATGAACGTCGACTTTGGGGTAAGAGAAGTATGCTAAATGATAACTCATATAAATTTCAGTTTGTTTTCTATCAAAAAATGTATGTTTTCTGTTCCAAGTTTCACCAGAAGCATTGGAAATGTATTCAGTTAGTGATGGGAATAACAGCTAGCTAGCAGTGATTGGTTCATTTTAATATTATAAAGTTTCAAATCTTCCCGCGCACGACTGCGATATGTGGATATAATTGAGATTCTGGAAAATACTGGTGGTAATCGTATATGATAGGGTGAGGTTAAAGTATCTGTTGATCAAATGTGCACGGAAGTAACACAGAGTAAATAGACCTTTTCCCGTTTTTTCAACTTTTTATGTATGGACCAGTTAGGGAAATCCCATCGACACCACTGAAAAGAGCGCCTTAAAATTAATAGAATTGCCAGTTTTGAAATGGCGAACGTGGGGCAGGAACGCGTGACGAACTCCTAAGAACGTCTGCGTGGGAGGCTAGTTTTGAAAGTGATACGTCTTTAGCGAGAGAAGGCAAAGCTCCGCAAAGTTGCGAAAATTTAGAGACGTTTGTATGGTGGGGGCAAGTTTGTGCCCTCCACTATACAAACGGCATTAAAATTTCACGACTTTAGGAGCTGTATCTTCATTAGCTCTCAATGAATCACTTTCAAACTTGACAATTTTTCTAATTTTTGGCGCTCTTTTCAGTGGTGTCAACGGATTTTCCCGAACTTGTCCATGTCAAAAGTTGAAAAAAACCGTGAAAAGGTCTACTTTCAAAGATATTTCCATGGCTAAAACGGAAGTATAACTCAAACTTTAGGGAACCAAAAAGTAGTGGCTGGGCAAGAGGGAGTTCCATTTTCTGATGTCAAGAGATATCGATAATGGTCGAAATTGAAATTCAGAGTTGTGTAATTTACACCAATAATATTAATGCAAAGTGTGTCATGCAAACATCAGAAAACATTTTGCACCATTGTCAGTGCATAGCATACAAATAATGTAGATTATTTCCAAAGCCGGGGAGATTGTAAAAACGTCTCTAAACGGTCCAGAACTCTGTTTATTTTCTGCTCACACTGTTTCAATTTTCCATTCATCAAAACACTGTGCAATAATAATTATATCTTAGGTGTCATTGTTAACTGTAAAGATGTTCTTTTAGAAAAAAGAAAGATAAACTTGCTGCACGTGAGCTTTTTTCGTTGCCTAGCACATGACCATGGTTTGTCCATGATGTAATAACTCAAGATGGTGCTAAAATGGCAGATGAACATTTGAAAAAAGCAAAGTTTTGAAAGGTCACTGTTGAAAGTTATGAAAGGTCACCGTTGATTTACAGAACATGACGTTCACAGTAAGAGAAAGTGTATAGTGTTGTTTTCTTTTTCACCGTGAAAAGACATTTTTCCACAATGTCGTTTTCTAATTTTTCATTAGCCATATTTGCTGACATTGTAAAGAAATAAGCAACTTGCATGTATTTTTACAACCAAAATCAGTCACCTTAAAAATACACTCAAATTTGCATGTAAAAGGTCTGCAAGGGCTCATGTAAACATTTACATATGAGTTTTTTGTGTGGAAATCTGCACACAATTTACGCTCGTGTAAGTGCTGCAATACCTGTGGCCTGTACTGTATGCTGATGACAGATCTACAGACTCTGGTAGCCAACCACTTGAACTTTCTAACCTTCAGCTTTGTACAAACAATAGGCTGATTTAGCAACAGAACGGGAACGTCAGTTGATGACGGCGCGCGCAAATCAAACAACTGGCTTGACCAATGGCAGGGCAGCAAATTGAGCACCAGAAGTCGTGTTTAGTCCTTCCCGCGTGCTTTCCCGTCGTCAACTGACGTTCCCGTCCTGTTGCTAAATCAGCCTAATGTCATGACTTGGAGCTCTTCAATGACCTCATGTGCAACCCTGGCAAGACTGAAGGTTTTCATCTCTTGTCATATTATGGCACTTGTGAGATACATTGTAATTAGAGAGATCTGGGTTAATGCTGCCAGTGTTTTTCCTATGCCTGCCGCTAAAGATCTTGGAGTGACTATAGACAGTGAGCTGCAGTTGGACAAACTTGTGAATAACAAAGGAGGTTGAATGAACAGTCTCCTTCAATTTTATCTCCTGTTCTGTTCACATATCCAAACTAATTTCTTGTTACCAGCCAACTAGAAGTCGTAGATTTCTTCTATCTGTAATTACTTCTCGGTTACCAACTGCTCTTCTTAATCATCATATGGGGATAGATCTTTTCTCCAGTGATAGTAAAATACACATATAATATTATCAAAATTCAGAACCCTGCTGTAGCAAAACTTTGTTATTATGTGAATATATTAATTTGAAGGTGCCAGGTAAACATTATAACATTACTGGACATGTAGTAGTAGAGATCTCTGCTTTTCACTCAGAGCAAGTCCAGAGAGGCTTTACAGAAGCCCCTTCATCAAAGATGTGAAGAAATTGACAAGTTAATTGAGGGTTCCTCTACACAGGTAATTACTTATTGATCCTTTGATATAGGAAACTCTCCTGTGACATTACTTGCAGAGTTATTGTGTACAAGGAGTCTACTGAAATACTGCAAAAAATAAATTGTTTTTGTTGTTGTTGTTGTTGTTTTTTATCATTATTTAAGTGCTATTAATAACACTGAGCTATAAATTGTGATTAAGGTAGCAAATACGATTTATTATTTTTGAAAAGTTGAACGGAAATCATGTACAAATAAATTCAATTATCTGTTTACACCATAAAGGACATTTCCACACACTTATATTACAAATAAAAGAAAAAAAGGATTTTGAGCAGTTTAATCTTTAGGGAAAAGAAGAGGTATTGTATGTGAGTAGTGTCTAAAGTAGTGAGAGCTCTCTAGTTGGACACTGTCATGTTTAAATGACAGGAAAAACAAATAAAATTAAATCAGAGATAGCGTCATGCAGTTTGGTGGTAAAATCAAGTTTGCTTGATCAAGAGATAGTATTTCGATTTTTAATATAGACAGACATCACTGTCTTGCTTTAAACGTTTAGCCAAGTTGTTTAAAACTCAGTTCTAATCCTGGGTCAATTTTAATTTAAACCTGAATGTGTTGTGCTTATCATGCTTTGAAAAACTCAGCCCTTTATTTCTACAGTAGATCAAAGTTTTAACATTAGGTGCTCTATGGCCAACGCCATGCAGCAAGGATGTGCTCAACAACAATAAAAGAGGAAGGGAGCCCAGTGCTCTGAACCTGTCAAATTCAACGGGGTGCAGAATTTCAATTTTATGAAAAAATAACGATCTCTTAATCATCCAAAAAAATAACGATCTCTTAATCATCCAAGAGCAAAAGTAAGGCGATAGGGGCCACTGGGCGCACTGCACATGAGCACAGCCCTAACGTGGTATGACCATGGTGAGCTTTCTGTATTATCAGTACAATGTGAGCCAGGCTAAATACTGATCGTGTTTTCCTTTATCTTGCAGAATTTGCATGGCTTTTTTCCACAGCTTCTCAGTAACATCTTTGGCTATTCAGGCAACACAGACTGGGGCCTAAAAACTCTGTCTCGTGATAGTAGAGAGTTTGCCAATGTGCGCAAATTTTTAACCCCTGGTGGTACAGTCTTCAAACTGATAGACTTACTTCAGGCTGATGATCAACACAGATATGAGTTCTTTATCAGTTGTCTTCCTGTAAGTATGGCTTATCAAATCAATTGAGGTTTCTTGGTACCCCTCCCCTAAGGCACCATTAACACTTCTCACCAAGGGAAAAATTGTGACTTAGGGGAGGGGTAGATGGTCAGTTACCCAGAAACCTCAACTGATCTGGAAATTCTTTGTTGAAGTGTGAAATCTGCTGTTTAATACATGTAACAAAGACTTATACATGCAAGCATTTCTGTTTTCTGGAATGTTTTACCCTTAACTATTGTGACAGCTGTTGTTTAGAAGCAATTTTTATGCAAAAGTGAATTTTGTGAAAGGAAAATTGTAAGCACTGATAAATGAACAGCACAACTTGCTGAAACTATTGCAATGTATTTGTTGCTTAGCTTTGTTGAATTGCATACAATGTAACTTCAAAACACAGCTGATTTGCATTCTATTCTTAAACAACATGTGAAACAATGAATCATGGGGAGTGACCAGTCGAGTCCAGTCTTGGCCCTGTCTCAAATTTCACTTCCTGTCATAGAATGTGCATTGCATGAAAGATGTTGGAAGAGACAGGGCCAGAACTGGATCAGATGCATGGTGGTCAGTGGCATGGTCAAAAGCATTGTTAACAGAAAAAGAATGTGATCAAAACTGACTTGTCCTAATCATAGGTGTGACAAATGTTTGCTGTCAAATTCCCAGTTATATATGCTGGACATTGTCTGATGATAGGCTATTATTTTCAGCCTGATATTAGTTAAAGAAGCAAACCTTGTACGTGAACTTGGTTTGAGTTTCATAAAGCTTCAGAACCAGGACATCCAGATCTGACGCTGCAAATTAGTGTTGACCACTCGCTGCCACTGCACCTCAAAGAATCACTACACTTATTTCAATCAGAGGCATATAACCCCGAAGTGTCCAACTTCCTTTTATCTGTTTAGAACCATGCTGGGGTTTTTCGACTGTCCAATCAGAAGCTCGTAAACTTTTTAGCCCAAATGTGGAATCAGAGGATTGAAGGCATCGCCATCTAAAAAAGTAGCTAATTGAGAATTCTTCAAGTCCTTAAGGTGGCTCGATACAGTTTTTCTTTTTTTTTGATTGGTTCTCAAAAAAAAGACCAGCATTGGAACAGAGTTATACTCTTCAGGGCTATATGCTTCTGTTTTGATAAATTGTAGGGGCACTTGGAATAAAAACCCCAAGTGACTTCTGATAAATTTCTAGATTCTCCTATCAATTTGTCATGTATATGTATATATGTTACAGGCCAAATTAAAAATAAATTCAGGTTCAATTCTTTTTTACCCTAGCTTGATTCTCTATTTCCTTTGCTTCTTATCCCTAATTATTCATGAAATTTGATTTGAAGGCACTGAAAGTACAATGGCTGAACAATCCACGCTTTTGGCAAGTCTCTTCTCACTGGTCCCTCTGGGTACTGTGTTGCAGTTACTGTAAATTTTTAGTTATTATTATTATTATTTCTTTTTCAGTTTCCAACACGAGCATCATTATCAGAAGGTATGATTCCAGTTTTATATCATGACAAAGTACCAATCAGAACTCCAGGAGAAACTATCAATGCTGTTTTACTCAGTATCTTTTTAACACATCAAGAATCCTCTGCTCACATGCTGAACTAGTACAATAATTAACCCCTTCTTCAAATCCTATAAAGACATTGAAAGTACATGATTTGTAGTGTGAGTTGCCTCACTTGGTGAAACCAATGATTATCAGATGAGGTTGAGTATCATATAAAGAATTATGCAGATGAAAGAGGGTTTTATCGGCCAAATGGAAAACACCCTCAGAGATCTGCATAACAATAAGATATTCTTCATATCAAACAAAAGCCAAATCCAACATGCTTTTCTCGATTGAAGTAAATTGTCTATTTTCATAACATCTCCCTATTCATCAGCAGTTTTGGGATATAAAGTGGATGTTTAGTCTAGTGATATTTTTCAAACAGCAGCTGTCATCTGTTGATTGTTATTTTTGCTTTTCTTATTGCATTTTTAGTTCAGCTATTTTTTTCTACGCAAAACATGTCAAATCCCCCCCCTCCCCGCCCCCTTACCCTGCTGTCCCTTTTCTTGTTGATAGTTGTACACCTGGCAACAATCATAATGATATGGGCAATTTCAAAGAATAATTTCATTGTTAATTGTCTTCCAAATTTGTTTATTGCATGCTGGTTATAAAGAATTAGGCAGGGAATTTAAGTTAATAAGAAATCAAGAAATCTTTTCAATGAACAATGGTAACAATAGAGAGTCTTGAAGTACTGGCTGGTTAACATGTGAAATGTGATAAAAGAATTAAATATTAAAATTTTCTTTGACCCATGTATACCCTGTTGTGTAATCTGTTTATTAGTTTCCTCTCATCCCTAGGATAGTCCAGTGAAGACCGTTAATAACCATGGGTTTTTTGTCTATGTAATATTGTAATGATAAGAAGTGTGTTTTGTAAGGAAAGCATATAGATTTTCAGAGTTTCACTTGACTATCTGCTAGATACATTTGAATACTACATGTTTCATTTTGCCTACTACATTGTTTATCAGCAGGCACACAGGGTAAGCTGTCTATTGGAGTGTGAAAATTAATAAAAACTACAATTATTATTAATATCATAATTGCTATTATTACTTAATTATTATAAAAAAGTGATGGAAAATGGCTGATGCAAGTAATCAAAATGTTACATTCCTTTGCTTCCACATCTTTCAACATTATTTAATTTTTGTTTTTTGTTTCAAAAATATATCCTAGTCAAAATAATTTCATGTTATTATTATTTATAGCAAACTTTGAGCTGTACTCATGATTCAAAACACACCAGTATCACAACTTAGACCATTTCCCTTCATGACAATTATTATCCTTGAAGAGGTGTTGATCAGTCTGTAGCATGCATTCTGCATTATACACTGATTGCATTTATTGCATATCATAATGATTATTACAGCAGGAATCCAGTGTGAATCCAGCTCAGGACTACCTGTACCTAGTTGTTCTGGATGACTACCTTGACTTCTTCCTGCCTTCAGATGGTTCAGCAATTCCGTTCAACAGCATGAAGGCTAAGACATCTGTTGGATTGGGAAGGAATGTTCCTTCATCTCGGTAAGTCTAATTTTAATTATGTGTGTTAACCTTGTTGTGTATCTGGCTTAAGGTGGCTCAATAGGGTTTTTCAGGGTCAATACCTCCCAAGTTTGAGCATAAACTACATTGCCATTAACAAAGTAAGATTTGGAAAAATTACCACCACAGCTATATGAGTTAAAAATGAAAATTTGTTAAGATCAGGGTTACAATGACGTCGGAGTTGTTATAGCAATGATATGACACCATTACATACTTAACTTGCAGCGGTATTTCTCAGCACTGGGAACTGTTCTTCTAAAATCATTCATGGGCCAGCTTTTTCCTCTAATAGCCACCTCTCTGTTCATGCACTTTAAGCAAAATCTGTAAGATCGTTATTGAGATATTTTATTTATGGTTAGAAATATTGTAAAAACTGGACAATCTTGAAGTTCAGCCATTATTAATTTTGTAGAAAACAGAGCACTTTTGAAGTGCAATTTCTCCTCATACTAGTTTCAATCGTTTGAAAAACATGTGTGAAAGATCATAGAGATAGCTTTAGCCGATTTCTAGAAAGAAGGATTTGATTAGTATGTATCAAGGCTCTCCTTGTTAGCAGTTTTGTAAACATTTCGGCCCACTTTAACAAATAAGCACTTTCACTACGATCAGAATACCTAAACCAAACTACACCAAAGTGTGACACAGAACCCATCTGATATGTGATACTGATCTGATATGACGTTATGTGATATCAGAGCAGCACAGCTTTGCTCTGTAACAGAAATTGCACCAAAAACATCTTTCTTATTTGTAAACAGGAACTCTATCCGGTATGTTTTTCATGCCGGCCCAACAGCTATCCATGAGTATAGTAAGAACATGGCTTAAGTCTCTGTGGTACTTGTTCTACAAGTGCTTTATATAAATTCTGAAAGGGACAGCATTGAATGTGCTTCCTTGATGTAGTTTGTACTTATGTTATCTCTTTCTTTCTGTCATTCGTCCAGGCATGACTCAAGTCATTATGCAAGAACCCATTATTTTCAAAATCAGTTTAAAGGTTTGATCAAACCCACCCCAGGCAGAGCTAGTCCACCTACCACACATCATGGAATGCTAAATCATGGATCACAGGAAACCTGGAGAGCAGAAACATTTCTGCAAGTTAGTAACAAACAGATGGGAAAGATTCAAATTTTCATCAACATTTTTATGAATTATTGTTATTATTGTTATTATTAATATTTATTAAAATTCATTAATAGTTTATTATATGATACATATGATATGATATGATATGATATGTAGATATATGACTGAGAACACTTACTCTAGAGTTTACTTGTGGTAACTTTGAATGTTTAATTGAGTGAATGTTGAATATTACTGTAAATGTTTAGCATTCTTGTTTTGCTTTTGGTTAACTTTCCAGATTCTCATAGAATTCTGGCTAAATCAGAACACAGCAGACTCCATCTCAAGAAATGTTCTTTCACGTGGACAGGTAATTACGTGGCAACTAAATAACCTTTAGGTCAAACTACAAGTGCATTGAACAGTAATTTGAAATAGCCCCAATCACAACCTTTCTTGGACTTGTCAAGTCTCAGACTTTAGAGCATTAGTCCCCAGTTCTATTAATAGAACCAAGGACTAATGCTCTGAAGTCTGAGACTCGACAAGTTCCAGAAAGGTTGTGATTGGGGCTATATCATATTACTGTTCAAATTTTGCAGTCAGAGTCTAACACAGGGTCTTAAAATTGATAACTATGGCAAGTAGTAAATTTGCTGCCTTTGTTTTTAATCTGCAAATGGTATTATCTAATCTTCTTGGAAGATAAGGGCAAAAAAACTCTATGCCCCATCTTCCATAGCCTGCATCACAGACACAATCTAATCCAAGCTGATTATGTCTTCGAAGCAGTGTCAAGATCCTTATTTTGGAGGCCTTACAAAGTCAAAATGAATTACCGGGAGAGCGTTTTGAATTTACCATTAAACTGATTGGCCAAATAAACAATGGTTTTTCTAACAATCATGATGTGTATTCAAATCCTGGCAAACAGCTTGGGGCCCAGAACAGGGATTTTGGCGCTTGCTTGCAGATGGAATTAACCAGAGGTCTAGTTTCATCTGTGGCGTATGCTACATCTCACAGCTCCACACTGAACTGACTCTTATGGGATGTCACGGCCTGGTGTGTAAAAGGGGTTGATATCAATAATATTGGGATTCAATACTTGTTTCATTTTCTGTCACCATGTCAATTCACTGTGCTAACATTACCAATTTACAGAAGCAGGAGTTACATCATACTTCTTGATATGATGAATAATTGTTTGATAAACAGTGAAGGATCTTTTTTGAATTGTAGGAGTATTTCATGCCAACGTTAGACCATGTGCGAGTGGTGAGGATATTAGTGAAGCATGTCCATTCCTTTGTGTATGCCAAGGGACCTGATATGGATCAACTCTCTGTTCTTCACCCTTATGATGATCTAAGGAGGTAAAATATTACCATAACAGATAGACTTGAATCAGAGTATTCAAAAAAGGCAGAATTTAAACTTAAGAAAAACCTTACAGCTAAGATGATCTTTCCCAAAAAAGCTGTCCTATTTGGGACTTGGATACCTGTATTTTTCACATTTTAGAACAAGACAGTAATCAACCGTTACTTCCATAAATTGCATGTGAATGGTAAAGAATTAATGCTAATTTAATTCTTTCTGTGGCCAGTGTTAGGATTAATATACTTAACATTACATACATATTTTCATGCAGTTTAACGTTGAGTCTCTGAAAGAATCCTGTACAGTGTGGCCATTCCCCTTTAGCAGTTTAACTGTGGTTTCTTTAAATTTATTGTTGTTCGGGGTGTTGCTATCTTGTGCTTCTGTGATTGCAATGTTATTTTGTGACTCCCTCTGTAAACCACTCAATATTATGAAACCACCTCAGTTTTGTTGTACTTTCAAATGCTTAATTTTTTTTTGTTTTGTTTTGGTTTGCTTTTTTTTTTGAACACTTTTTAATGTATTGAAAATCAAAATTTGATTGTGGGCTGATAGCACTCTTAGAAGTGAAAGGTTATTTTCATAACATTTCAAAAATAATCACACAACTATGAATCAACATGAATTACCGGTACTTGATAAATAGTCTGTGGGACAAAAGGAGACACCAGTTTACTATATGTTGTAGTTAATTTTTTATCTCAGGTAATTTTTCTTTTTCTTTTGTTTTTGGGTACGGTAGTCGGGGTAGTGTATGCTACTGAAGTTGAAACAAAAGAAAAGAAAAATTACTCAAGATAAAAATTAACAACAACAAAATATATATTCCATGCAAAGTTGATTTTACTTTGGCATGGATTGCTGCTTACATTCTTTGTCTTTACTTTTACAATTTCTTTATCATTTAGGGCCATCATTCCTCAGTTTCTTCAAAAGAAATTGTATCATTTTCTACAGCACTGTTTTTCACATTGGCCTCTGGACCCCAACTTCAGATATGTGAGTATAAAGTATTTTAATTAATTATCCTTTCTATATAAAGAGTCTTTTCACCATCATGTCATCAAATTCTAAAATCAAAATAGCGAGGCCGCTCTGAATTCTTATGTATACCTGGTTGAAGGTGACTGATCACATAGAAGTTTCCAGTCTGTAGAGTCTTTCATTTTGGAAATACAGCATTTTGAATTTCCAAATATTCACAGCGTGTGGCACCACAATGGTAGCCCAGACAGAGGTGTCTGGTTAAATAAAAGCTCTCTCCTTATGTTTTTCAGCGGTTTATTCATTTTAAGCAGTACAAATGTGTTTTAATATGCACATATTAATTAGCCTACAAGCAAAAAGAAAACATTTTTATCACAAAAGTGACCTCTCAGGAAATAGCTCTTATTTGTGATTGGTCACTTTGTAAAAATTCAAGGAGTGAAATTATGGGTGAATTCTGTGTTGTGTAAAAGGTAGGGGTGCACATCGAGAGTCGTGTTGAAGAAGTTGTGGGTTTTTTTGTGGAAAATCTGGTCCATGTTATAATTTATCTTGGTCTTTTACTATAGTAATTTATAAAATACTGGTAACTGAGATAGTACGCGCACTCTGATTGGCCAAGAAGCATGTTTAAGTGAGACTATGCAAACACAGTTGATATATCAAGGTGTTTTGCTTTCCATGCGCTTATCACACAAGCATGAATCTGAAAGAGGTTTTGAGGTGAAAACTGGACAAGTTTACTTTGTTTACCCTTTTCCTTGTTGGCTGAAACTTGAAAAATCTTTACAAACATGCTGAGTCAATTATATTTGCTGACATTTTAAGCAAGAAAAATCCATATTTTTTAAAGCATCTTTTTCGCAAAACAAGAACTGATTATGCGTACAAAACTCTGTGTACAGCACTTTGCGACTAGTAAGAATTTCTCTTTCAAAGAGTTTTGTTTTTTTCTCAGAAAAGTAATTTTGTAAAAGCAATAGAAACCTTCTTTCCTGTGTTTGCATAGCCTGATATAAACATTCAAGAGGTTGGGAGAATTCTTGACAGTTATGCAAACCCTTGACTTCATCTCGGGTTTACATACCTGTCTTGAACCTCTCTCATTTTTATATCAGGCAATGCAAACACAGAAAACGTTTTCTACTGCTTAAGTGGCACTTATCGTTCTTATCAGTATATGAAGACAGTAGTAATCAGTGCATTTTGGAATTTTGTCATATATTCCAGGTTTTGGAGACCTGGTTGAGTTACATTCAACCTTGGAGATATTCAAAGGTTCACAATGCAACATCCATTGAAAAAGATGATGACTCCAGAGAAACGGCAAGTCCAGTGTGGTAAGCAAAATGTTACGGCATGGCCTTTCCAACCTTACTCTCAATCTCTGTTAGCGAAATACCTTTGGTAACTTAATCTCTCTGATGCCAAGAAGTTCCTACTACATGAAGTATAGTTACCAGAGGGGACTGGCTATGAAACTGGAAAAAAAGTCAAAGGAGGAAAAAACAATGCTGCAGTAATGGTTGCCTGTTGTCCTTCAATAGCATTTTGAAATTAACAAATGAAGTAAAGATGAGGCAATTCACTACTGTTAAAACTTACAGTTAAAAATTCAAGCTTTTGTCCATCAACAACATGTTTAATTACTGCAAATGAAATGACATAATTTTTAAAACTGTTTGTCACCTTTTTGGCTTCATTAACTGAAGCATATCAATCACTTATCAATAATTAAACCAACAAAGTAGTATCATGTCATCCTAGTCATCCCAGTCATATCTTAGCCATCCCAGTCGCCCCAGTCATTCCAGTCAATCTTCTCATCCCAGTCACCACAGTCATCCTAGTAATTCCAATCATCCCTAAACATCCCAGTATCGTGGGGCCTGTTTCTCCTGTTTCTCCTGTTTCTCCAAAGTCACAGTCATCCTGCTCAAGTCATCCTGGTCATCCCTAGTTATTCCAGTCGTCCTAGTCATCCTCACCCCAGTCTCCCTAGTGAAAAATGTTTTAAAGAAACCAGGGCCGTACCTAGGATTTTTTGTCTGCGGGGGCAAACTCGGTTTTCGTGAGATTTCGGACCAATATAGCTACAAGAAACAGCCCAGCAAAATCAGACACTATGTTAGAAAAAAAACATTTAGTTTTCCTGGCGGGGGCAACTGCCCCCTTCGCCCCCCCGCTATGTACGGCCCTGGAAACAAGCAAAGTTAAATAAGTTGAGGCTTCTTGCTGTTAATACATTATGATAAGATCCTCAACATGTAATTTAATTATTTAGCAGTCTACTTGTATTCTTTTTTCCAGGAAAACATTTGTATTTGAGAACCTGTTGTTCTACTGTGCATTATTGTTTGAGTTCGTGTCGCGAGCGTGTCGCTTCAATCTTTGTTCTGCGAAAGATGCTCAGCTGCTGTTTAGAGTTCTGAAGGTAGGGGTTGTTGAATGGTTTTAAGAACCTCTGTAATTCAAACCGCTATGGCAGGGTATTTATATAATGTCTTAAATGAGTCTTTAATGATCCTTCCAAATTGGGGTATCCTGTCACTTTGTCGGTCTTTTCTGAGACCCCCTCTCACCTTGTAGGTGAAGGAAAATGTCACTGTTGGTTCAGCACAATTTTTGTGACACTCAATCTTGGAATTTATGGCAGATAAAGTGCCTGGAAAAAAGTAATTGTTATTGCCCTTTCTCCCTGGAGGGACTGTTCTTCAGACATCAGAAAACGATTTAAAGAAAACAGCAGAAAATGTTTGGAAATGATGGAAGAGAGATTGTTATTTCGCTGCTGAAACGGTCAAAAATTACTTAAAAAATAGATTGTGACTGTCAGAATTCTTTCCTCCTTTTCTGTCAATTATCAGTGCTTTCTGAGAAGATTGCTGCCATTTTTGGGGGGCCATGACACCTGTTGCTTCATCCCCTTGGAAGGCCTCTTTAATTTTACGTCCTATTAGAACAAGGACTAGAACCCTCAGAGATCTTAATGTTATTAGTATTAATAATTTCCTAGGTTGGCTTTGAGTAGGATGTTGAAAATTGCATTTTATGGTGATTTTGTGTTATGTTAATCTTTGAAAAAAAACTGCCTGACATTGGGGATAATAAGAAAACATTTTTGGAATATCTTAGGGTACATACACTGTTCATGCGTACAAGGAACTATTTTCTATGTTTTCTACTGTCTGATCTGTTAATGGAATTTTACTTTCTTTCGTTGTGAACTCCATACCTTTCAATGAAACCAGGATTTAATAAGTATAATGGCATCTTTAATAATTCTTAATGGGCCGCTTTGTCTTACTTTCTTTTTTATCAGGTATTTGCTCAACCACATTTGGTGGAAATGGTTGAAGAAGGTGTGTATTTCTATTACCGTATTTATTCGATTAACCGCCCTGGGCGCTTATTAAATTTTTGGACCTTGAGAGTGGGCGCTTATTCGAGGCTGGGCGCTTATTAAATTTTCACCATTATCAGCAAGTGAAGTATGTTTATTTTGCAACAAAACAATCAATGCTAATAACAAAATGCGAAGAAGTAACAAAGCAAGGTTTCTGTAAAATACTCTGAAGAAAACTCCGTCCTCGGGGAAGTCTCTTATTGGAATTTATTCACTCAAGTGGGTGGGGTGGGGGTGAGCGCTTATTTGAGTTTCATTGGGAGGAGGAGGGGTGGGCGCTTATTCGAGGTTGGGCGCTTATTAACTTTTTCTGCCTTTAGGATGGGCGCTTATTCGAGGTGGGCGCTAATTCGAGGTTGGGCGCTTATTCGAATAAATACGGTATATTAAGGACAATGACAGCTGTAAGGCATCACTAATAGAATGTGTTCTTTAAAACTTCATCATAATTATTCCAACCCATGTGTCAGGTGTAAGCAAATTTGATGTTTTTTAACGTTCTCCTTGGTATTGTCATCTTGGTCGCGCAAACTCCCTAATGAGTAAGCTTACTAGCAATCGTTATTTGAGCTTACTGTTTTAACAGTTTCTTTAAAAATACTGCTAATTGTATGGCATGATAATTAAGGAAGAACTTTTAGTCTGAATACCTTACATGCATGCATGCAGCGATGTATTAGGGATGGACCATTAGAAAAGCTATGGAGGGGTGAGGAATCTTCAAGCTGCATAATTATTTTTCGTTAACATTTCCCTAGCCTTTGGACACAGACATATTTCCGGTCGTCGCTTTGGAGAGAAGCGATGACCATAAATAAGTCTGTATCTGCAGGTTAACATTTCCCTTGCATGAATTTTTTTAGGGCTACTCCGTGTCCATGAATTTTTTACGTAAGATTTTCCCTTGCACAATATTTTTTTTATACATCACCCGGCCCCCATAACTTTTGTAATGGTCCATCCCTTTTTAGCAATGCCCTACTCTTTGCGGTTACTCATACAAATAAATTTTAACCTGGAGACATTATTCAATGGAGCCTTAAGAACCTGATTTTTCTCTGTTTTAGGAGAGAAGGCTTATTTAATGCCGTCAGGGAGTCACCGTAACACCCCTCTGACAAGCCTTGGTACACCCAGCTCAATAATCAAGAGTCATATAATGGACCTAGAAGGACCATCATACTCATTCAGGTCGCTGTTCCATCTGCCTGGCGCAACCAAGGTCAGGTTTTCAGCTATGTTATTCCAGCTCTTTCTTATTGCTACATTTATTTTTGGTTAATGTTTTGGCATTTTTAAAATCCAAATCCTTCATGTGAGGCAGTCATTCTACCCTTCACCCTCCTTTAAGGAGTAATAATTCTGATTTGTTTGTGTTCCGCTGTATAGATGGGTGAGCTTCACTCAAGAGTGTTAGCCGCGCTCGATGAGGTTACCAACAAGAACCAGTCTCAGCAGTCACCTGAGGACAATGAAGGCTTTTTTGCTGTCTTCATGAGAGCCCTCAAAAGTGACATGTCCCATGGAGGTGAATTTGATAGAAATGCTGAGGAGGGAACACTTGTTTCATACCTGAAAAAAAGCTGCGAGTTTATTTTAAAGATTATTAGAGTAAGTAGACACCTAACCTTGAGACTTTCATGATTGTGGGTTAATGTTTACGGTGCTACTACTCGAACCGGTGCACTTGGAAGAAGATTATCCAATCACAACGGTTTTCGAAAACAAAAGATACTCAAGTTTTTTGTAAACAGTTTTTTTGTTGCGCGCAGTCTGTGACCTTCGTTTTTTACTAGTATTTTTGTTTTGGCTATTGTAGATTTTAGCACCATTAGTAGCCTGTTGCAGGCGTTCCCTCGTTTTTTCCCCCTCATTTTCCCCACGTACAATTTTTAACTTGCTCCCCACCAACTGAACACCGCGCTCTACTATCTGAACGCCTGGAACAGGCTACGTCATTAGCCGCAGCTTAAACAGTACCAATGTACATTGTGCTGAAGCTATGAAAATCACACCCATCATTCGCCACTTTTACATTGCCCATAATACACCTTTTTTGGATCAATGTTTTTTTTGGGGGGGAAACTTCCCACCTACCCCTCCCCTTATTCAACGTTAGCACTTACTTCTAACTTAGAGCAAAATGTTGGGTTAGGGGAGGGGTAGGTAGGTAGTTTACCCTCCCCCCCCCCAAAAAAAGAAAATGCACAGCAAAATTCTTTTTGCCTACTTTTGGAATAACTGTAATACACAGGAGAAATTGAAAACAATTCTTATGCAAGATTATTTGGGGGTAAACTGGGTCCATTATGTGAAATCTGAAAGTGGCCAATTTAGTTAGCTTCGTAGGATTCCCTATCCTTGACCATCTCAAAAACTAATATTTTTGTCTTTAGTCTGCAGATTCTATTGATGGCAGTATATTAAACAGCACTATTCAATGGGAGACAACTTCACCTGGTGCTGTAAAGAGGAATGTGTCATTAGCTAGTAACCAGTCTTCCTTGCCAGATCATGTTGAAACTGATGATGGACCTGTACCCACTCCCCTGGGACGTTATCAAGTAGGTGCAATTTTCAGGTGCTTTTGGCTATGTTCACACGATACCGGATAGCTTTTCATGGCGCCACGAACAACTATTCGCAGGAGCATATAACCCGGAGCGAGTAACTCCCATACTAGGCCAATGTCACTGCGTTTTTATGGACCAGTTAACTTTTAGACACATTTTAGAGCACTTTTTCCCGCGAAAACAGAATCTCCACCATGTCTTTGAGCGCATTCGAAGTATAAAAAGGAAACCTAAACGTTATAAAAAGGTAGCCTGTTCACAGACCCTCTATTTTCTCTTCAAAGTACGTCGAGCGCGGGTGATAAAATATAAACCGCAAGAGATTTATTGACCGCCAGCGCAAGGGGGTATATTTTTCTTTCTCGCGCTCCACGCTCGTTCTCGCGCGCCTTCTTGGCTCGCGAGCTCGCCGATGTTTTTGAAAACAAAAATAAAACAAAGTCTGTGTACGGCTATTAAAAGGCAAAAAATATCATTTTTAGGTCTGTAGGTTTTGCTGACTGGTTTGTGGAATTTAAAAGATATTCAAAATTGGCGCCAAAAACGTTCTTAAAATAAACTGGTTCGTGAAAACGCCGTGACACGAGCGCATGGAAGTTGCTCGCTCCGGGTTATGGATTTCTGCTATTCGGTATTGTGTGAACAGCAACGGCCGGGGGTAGTCTGCTTCACGGCCGTTCTTTGTGTCGGAACGGAACACTTCTTCTCCTCCTTCTTCTCCTCCTCCTCCCCCTCCTCGTCCTCCTCGAGGTGCACTAAATTCTAGTTCTCACTCCTTAATATTGTTTTCCGTCTCAGCTGGATCCAGTCCTGGCTCCTACTTATTTATTTCCGCGACGGGCCAAATAGGTGTTCACACTCCACCAAAGTATGGCATAAAACCAATCCATGATGTGACGCCCCACTTTCAAGGTCGGCAAGGTGCAGCTTCGCTCCGTCATTAAAATCGCACCGCCGCAACCGTTCTTCTTCTTTGTCGCGTCCAAGTTTCAAATAAACGCCGCCCGTAAATAAGCACCGCCCTTGAGTAAGCATCAAATTTGAGGCGTGAAAAATGAAATAAGCACCGCGACGCTTACGAGAGTGAATACGGTATCTCCTACCCTGACCCATAGTCAATTCAGTCATTATCTGATTCTACGATTGTCATCTTACTTGTCATCCCTTAGACGGACATTTTTGTTTTTGTAGATGATAAATGGCCTTCGCAAATTTGAAGTCAAATACAGTGGTGATCCTGAACTTCAACCAATCTGTAGTTATGAAAATCCAACATTGGTGCGCCTACTGTACAAGCTCTCCACACATTTAAATGAAAAGGTATATGTTATCTTCAGACTTAAGCTACGTGCAGACGGATGCAACAACTGCCAACATTGTTGGCCCAACAATGTTGGCAGTTGTTGCGTCCGTGTTGGCAGTGGTGTGCAAACGGATGCAACAACTCCCGACAATATTGGGACCTGCAGTGCATCGTGGGAAGGATACAACCCATAAGACTTTGGAGACTATGTGTCATGCGCGTGCGTGGCCCCAACAATGTTGGAAGAGCTTCAGCTGTGCAAACGGATCCAACATTGTTGCGCTACGCTTCAACGATCACGGTACAAAAGAAATGTTGGGAGTTATGGGCTCAAACGTTTGACCGGTTTCAAACTTTGCGCTACAACGCCCAACAACATGCAACAGGGTGTGCAAACGAACGCAACATGTAACATCCAACAATAGGGAGTTTACGCGACGACAACGGTGACAGCAACGAGAATGGCAAAAAAACAATGGGTTTAGACATTAGCAAAACAACAACTTTGCACGTGCATCACGCTTTTTTGTGCATTTCTCTACCGTCGTTGCACGACTACAAGAAACTGCGTAATTTCACGTTTTGTCGAGGACGGGAGCAAAAGAGAACAACTTTCTTTTTCTTTTCCTGAACTTTGATGCAGTCCTTTAGAATTCAACCCCCCAAAAATTTAACAACATCTGACAAATTAAACGAGATGGAATAAGCGCGATTAAGTTTGAGGCAGGGCAAATTCACTTTTTAAGTGACGTTTTTCATCGCCGTTGCGTAAACTCCCTAATGTTGAGAGTTGTTGGCCAACAATGTTATAGTGATAGAATATTGCGAAGTATTATTTGAATTGGAAACCAATAACAGTCAAACCCAGTTGATACGGACTCTGATGGGGGCCATAGAGAGTGCCCGTGGGTCTGTCCGTAAAGCGGGCTTTGACCGGAAGTGAGCGAAATAGTGTTTGAATTGGACATCAATAACAGTCAAACCCAGTTAATACGGACTCTGATGGTGGGCATAGAAAGTGACCGTGCGTGTGTCCGTAAAGCGGGGTTTGACCGGAAGTGAGCGAAATGGTGTTTGAATTGGACATCAATAACAGTCAAACCCAGTCAATAGAGACTCTGAGGGGGGCCATAGAAAGTGCCCGTGCGTGCGGGGTTTGACTGTAGCAGCTTTTTCTGAAGATACCAAAAAGAGAAAAGAACGTATATTACAGAGATTTCGTGTAGCACCAGCTTACCAACATACAATGTGAACCTCGTTACGAGGTTGTCTTCTACTTGCGGTCCAGAGAGAACCCCGGGAACCAAGTTGCATACAGTGGAACCCCGATATAGCGGTCCTTTTTTATAACGAATGCATTTCCCAGTCTCCTTGCTGTTTATTATAACAGAGCCACTTTTTTTATAAGCTGAAAGAATGTTCAGCCAGTGTTACATGTATATACCCACTGACATGTTCTTTTCTGTTTTTAGTTCGGACAAACTTTGGAGAAGACGTACACAACTTCAAGACTCTTCAAAAGTGTCGCCTGTTATCTATCCCCAGCCTTAAAGAAAGCTTCTCTCCCCACTCCCTCAAACCACCCCTCAACCTCCCCACTCCACTCCTCTCAGAGGCAATTAGAGCCACAGATTAGTCTTCGGTTTCTTGCATCCTACAGGACTTTGATTTATCTGTTTATATTTTGGCTTTTTTGCCGAATTACCTCCTTGAACACTTTGCTAGTGGTTTTACTGTGGATTTTGTTGTTGGCTGTGATGCTATTGTACCATTTGAGACCTCGTTATGAGAAAAACAAGTGAATATTTATTCAACTTAAGAGAGAGAAAGCAGAGCTTCATGTTTGGAGAGAACTTGCCAAAATGATAGGGAGTTAAACAGATCCAAACTGTTCTTTTTCTTCGTGTTTTTCTCGTCTTCGTTAAGATTCTTATTTTATTGCCATTGTTGTCGCTGTCAAATCATAACTTGTAACATTATAATCATTAGTCTCCTTCGCAGCCGCTGGGGGTGGAGTCACGCAAGCTCTCTGCCCCGCTTGCGTGACTCCGGCCCGCCTTTGTCATGGGCATCGCCGTCATCGTCCTTTATATCAAACTGAATAGATGACCAGCGCCCCCTGTTAGCTTGTTCACTCAGTTGGTACAGTGCTGTGCCGGTATCACAGAGGTCAAGGGTTCGAATCCCGCAAATGCCTGAATTATTTCAGGCTTTCTTTGCAATGGTCTTCTTTACAATTCATTCTTCATCGCCAATTCTAATATTTGACATTCGTATATTCATTATTTCATTAACCCTTTAAGCCCCAGTATCCACATGCAAATACTCCAGACTGATCTCCATACATTTCTTTTAAGAATAGTTGAGAGAATTTAGTTTAAGATCAACACGTTCTCTGTGGTTATCAATTTAGTAATTCTCATAACCTTTACTCTTGATGATCGGCTGATGTTATGAGAAGAAAATTGATGTTGGTCAGTCTTGGGACCTAAAAGGTTAAGGAGCGTAAGCAAGGGCTTTTTTGAGCGACGTCCTTCAACCGGAAGTGAGGCCTTTTCCCTTTAACTATGTCTTGACACTACCAAATTTGCCTTGTACATTGTCTTTAATTTACTGGGGGTCTTTACTCTTATAGAGAGCATTTGTCCGAAAATCTGGCCAAAGCGAGGGCCCAAGGATGCATAAAGCCCACAGACGGCAAACATTGTGTGACAAGCGTGACAATAATTTTGCTTGAAATAACTTTTTGCCAAACTTCACTTTCTTTTAAACAGATATTTTTGTAAAAGACCAGGAAACATTGATGTTAGTCAAGATCACGACAATATACGGAAGTTATAGCCTTGTCACGTTCGTCACGCACAAGCGATTTGCCGTCCTCCTCTTTCTGCCGTCCTGGGGCCCGTTTCTCGAAAGTCCCGGTAACTTTTCGGGCCCGAAATCAAATATTCAAATCGAAATGTAAAGAATAAGAGCGCCGGTCCTGGCTTGCAAACTACTCCATTTTGTTTCATTAACTGATAGTTTTATCATGTTAGATGCAAAACTATTGAAATCTCAATCTTTAATGTAAACGGAGACAGCTTACCGGGCCCGCTAATTATCGGGACTTTCGAGAAACGGGCCCCTGTTGCGTAAACTCATGACCACTGCATTCCAGCTCATTGTAGAACACTAATATTGTCTTAACTAGCCCTTTGTATCATGCGAACTTTATTGCGATAGAGAATTTAACCGAGGGGCTAAGTTTATTCATTAAATATAACTGGACAACGGGGGTATGGTATTCAAGGCATCAAAATGGTACCGGAGACCATTGTGTTGCGCATAGGCGTACGGGCAATTTTTTGCCAGGGGGGGCGGTAATCCATTCGCCCAAAAAATTCTTCCAAGTTGCCCAAATTTTTACAAAACAGTCGAAAGGAAACTAGGGCCATGCAACAAAATAGGCCGTACTGGCATATGAAAATGGCTCGATACAGTTTTTCAGAGTCAATACCTGCCAAGTTTGAGCATAAACTACGTCGCCACAAACAAGCATTTGAAAAAATTGCCACCACAGTTGTATTAGATAAAGAGGGAAATTTGTCATGAGGATTAAGCTGTCATAGCAACGAAAGCGCGATCTGGGGATGACGAGTCGCCTCGATGTTAGTTAAAACAAAGTCGTTTAAAAAGGAAAATCTTGATGTTTAGTCCCCGAAAAAACATTTCACCTCATTTTTCAATCTTTTTTTACTGAGAGTTTTGACAGAGGGGGTAAACATTTGTAAACAAATTAATGAATAATTTTTCTCGATAGATTTTTTGTAATTCAAATGTAAATTGACAATTTTTAGGGCTTTTTATCCCACATCTTATTCAAAATTTGATGCCCCCTGTTAGTGAAAAATGCTTCTTTAATGATTTAAAACAAAATTTGTTTTTAACCAGCAGATGTTTTCTTTTTTATGAACGGGGTTTGAACTCAACAGAGAATTGGAAATTTTATACTGGAAAAAAATGGATTGGTTTCAAGGGTAAATGAAACTCATCACGGGGTGTGAAAAAGAAAACTCCGACTTTTCGTAGTCGGCGTGCTGGATTCGAACCTGCGTTGGGAGACCCCAATGGACCATTTCTAGTCCATCGACAAAGTCGTTTTCCCCAAAAACCACTCAGGTCCTGATTTTTTGAATACGACTACTTGGTTGTGAAAAATGGAAAACAAAATTTGGGAACCGATTTTATACTGGAAAAAAAGATTTTAAAGAGGGGGGAAAAGAAAAATGACCAGATGAGGTGACTTGTAGGAAGGGCCGAAATTTAAATGACCAGATTCTAATATTTGCCTTTAAAATAACATCTAATCATAGGGACAAAACACTTCGATTGAAAACATGAATGATACTTTTTACATTCTGCTACTTAGGCATGTCATGTTTTACGAAACGACTTTATTTGCCTTCAACCACAGCTCGTGCCCAGTCCTAATCTTCCGCAGGTACCGAGCTCACACGCGAGAAGATTTCTAGATTTTGGCACTTAATTTTAGGCAATAAGTTATTATTTTACCCTTCCTTTCATTTATGAAAGAAGTGTATATAACCTGAGATTTTTCCTGGGTTTAAGGAATGGGAAACCAGACTTCTGTTGCCCTGCGGATGCAAGGATCAGATAAGAGCCGATCAAGGTAGCGCATGTTATCTGTGTTATGCGAGCGTCTCTCCTCGTACAAGAGGCGATATTTTCATTGACTCACAAGCAATGAAAAATTGAAATTCAACTTAAGGCATATTGAAGCTTGATTTTAGGGCTGCAGATTAAAGATCATAATATAATAAGATATAACAACAGGGATATCATACAAGGTGGGGGAGGGGGAGGGGGAGGGGGTGTCAAAATCAGTCAAGGTCTAGCTAATCGTAAACTGTACACTGTTTTTTTATAGGGATTCGTGCTTCTTTTCCGACAGAGGCTGATTACTCGTTTTTTTTTCCCGATGTTTATATCCTGAAAATGTTTTTTGGAAAAATCTTAGATTGTGCTGCATACCATATATATGTGTTGAATCAGTCAAGACAGAACTGAATATCTTGTCGTGATTAACATTTTTCCACATGTCATAAACGTCGAACGTTTAGCCAGTGCAGGCTTTTATCGTGTTATTGGCTACTAATTAATCTAGTTGAAAACATATAATCTTATTGCACTTACAAAAAGAGAACACATAAAAGAACTCATTTTTTTTATTTAAAAAGCGTTAGCCTTGATGTTTCAGCCTTGGTATTCCTATAAGATAAGTTGCTATAAAAAATGAAAAATGAGTTTAGTGTCAAAAGTCCTCACGTGTCCAATACTCACCACTTGTTCAAGTCGTAAAATCTAAGACTCAAGTGGTACGAGTCGTCAAGCGACGACTCGCTCCACTTGAAAGGCCTCCTCTCGACAACTGTGCTCTCATTCAATTTTCAAGTGTCGTTTAATAATAAGGTGCTATTTGGGATCACTCACCGTTTCTGGGCAACATGTCGTAAAGTATTCGATAAGACAGGTGGCCCGAGTCTCGATTTCACGTTTTCGATATATACGTAATCGAGAGGCCTTAAAATCAAGACGGTTTTTATCGAGTACTTTACTATAGTTTGCCCATAAACGATGAGTGATCCGCTATTTCACCAGTTGTACGAATCGTACCACTTACAAATTCTAAGTGTCACTAATGAAATGCAATTACACCAGTTGCACGACTCGTACGGCGATTGCACCACTAGACAGGGCTCCCGTTCGACAGCTTTGCTCACAAATTCTAAGTGTCACGAGATGCAAGATTTCACCAGTTGTACGACTCGTACGAATCGTACCACTTGTCAGGGCCTCCTCTCAAGACTTTGCAGTGTGACCAAGTGGTGAGTATTGGACAACCCCTAGGAAATGGTGAGCCCCTCTAAAAAATTGTAACTTTTTGGAAAAGCCAAAAAAAATCGGGGGAAAGGCCCGTACCCGAAGGAGAGGCTGGGGGGAGGAGCTCGAGCCCCCCTCGGAACTTTGAAGATGCCATTTCTCTTTTTTCGTTTATTTAACGATTTAAGAGATAGCCTGCGAACCGCAGACGCATTTCTGGTCGTCGCTTCTCTCCCTCCGAAAGGGAGAGAAGCGACGACCGGACATGATGCGTCTGCTGTTCGCAGGCTATTCAAGAGACGGACCATTTTATTTTTGAGGGTGGTGGGGTTGTGCAATTACAGGAAAAAATCATGCACCAGAGAAGTAAGAGAAAAAAAATCGCACACAAGGAAGCACAACTTGGGTGCTTCATTGATCAGTTTCATGAATGATATTAGCAACTGCTAGTAATAAGTAAAAATAGTATTTAAAATATTTTTTCTTCCGTTTTAAAACCTTCACAGCTATGTAAATAGGTCTGTACTGGGTTGCAGCTAACCGTATTCTTTCATCTATGTTTTTTATTTCACGTTTTTAACGTTTCTATCTACGAGGATCTAAATTTTTCTTTTCTTTATGAGAGAGAAAATAAATAATCCATAAAAAGTGTACTTACTGTGATTATAGCAATTTAAAGTTGAAGTTGAAGTTGAATACATATCTATTGCAAAAATTTCTTCAACTGATCATTAGTGAGGCAAAATGAATCTGACTGAATTTGCTGAGCCACGAACATGTTTTATGCTAGCTTCCACATAACCTCTACGATCACTGAAAACGGGAGCAACGACCGTTGCGATTACTGACCAAATGGAGGCCATCAACGCAGCGATCGGGCGCTAGTAACAATGAG
>CALNXK010000021.1:892500-962500 GCA_942486035.1 Porites lobata | reverse complement strand
TAATTATTTTGGTAATATAAACCATATCTAGCCTGCACCACAGACACTAGAAATGGGGAATCAGCCACGCAGAACGCAAGTAGCGCGCGAGAGCCTCCGCTTTCGCACCCCACCATCTTTCCACGCTATCCCCGTTTCTCGCGCACCCATGCAGGTAAAATGAAATCTAACTGCTAATAGCCTGCGTAGCAAGCGTTTCCAATCGAGTTATTGCGCGAAAGTTAGAGCGGGGGTAAAAAAAAGAGGTGAAAAGTGGGATATCTTGTCCCAACATTCACGACGAACTCGCGAGGAAACGCTTGCTACGCAGGCTAAACTGCTAATTAAACATGAGCTGATGTTGTCTGTTGAATAGACCAAAAAAAGAATGTACCTACAATATTCTCCATAACAAGTAAAATAAAACTCAACTACATCCTCAATCAGAAACTGTCAAAAGTTAGCAAGCAAATACCAGACTTAACATTAATAATGTATTACAATGGTTATTTACAAAATCTAACCTGGAACCAGGCTCTGCAGTTGGTTGGGGGGGTAGTGGGGCCTTCACTCATCGGTCTTTTTCTTGGTGTTTCAACCCATTTTTTGCCATTTCCCCCCAAATGCGGGGCCTGGTCCCAGGCCAAAAATCTAACTACCTTTTAGACTTACTCTGTTGATGATGAAAAATGCTTTTAATACCGGTAATTAAACCTGGGTCAACATATCTTCATTGGTGTAAAATTTATGGCATAAGAAACTGGTGAATAAATTCTACAAAACATCCTGGAATAAGCAAATGACATTTTGCAAAGCAGTTAATATTTTACAAAGTATTTTAACTTAATTTTCATCGTGAATAAATACCTTTATAGTTCCTTAAAGTTACAGTCAAGTTTTCACTTAGCTACTACTGACACCTCACAAAGTTTTGACAAAAAGTTGGAATATTTTTCACAAATCGAAGTCAAAAGGTTTTGGTTTGAAGGTTGAATAGTGTATTTTTACTCCTAACTGTCTGCTTTCTACCCTACTAACCAAAACATCTTGACTCCTCATTACTTACGGACTATTTAGATCCCACAGACAACTGCAAAAATTTGTACAAAACATATAAGGCATAAAAATCTTTGGCAAGTGGCAATGGTAGACGGATCCTCACTAATAAAATCAATTTTCTCCAGAAAAAAGGTAGTTAAAATTTAATTTTATGTACTAGCAAATTTGAAAACATTTGGCTACCAGATTCTAGACTGTAAAGACTGCAGTGAGCTTTTCGATATTGTTCCATGTGTTTGTGAATAACTCTCATAAGGTGAACGGTTTAAGGTGTGGTTTGGTACTGGCTTTCTTGTAGGTCGGTGTAGTGCTTTAGCTGAAGGAGGTCTTTGGGCTGGAACCTAAAAAATAGAAACAAGAACATGACATCTAAGCATTGATCAACAAAAGAATATCAAGCTACCCCTTTACCGTAAACAGAAAACTAAAAAGCCACCAAACAACATTGCAAACATACTCAACAAGAAGAATAAAAAAACAATTTTTTTACTCTAGTTTTTCAACAACCTGAAAACACTGGAAATTGTCCTGTGATCATCTTCACCATTTTCTAAAGTAATGCTCACTCTTACAAGTGGTATATTTTATTTTTTTCTCACAGAGCTTGCCCCACAAAGATTTTCTACTCTAATAAGGACAAATGACATCACGTTGGGGATAACCCAGTGATTAAACAATAAACCTTAAGAGTGACCAACATTCTTTTCCTACGGTTACTGTAACTCTGTTTGATCAAAAATAGAGGTGGTCTTGATTGTTAAATAAATTCTCCTTATTTGTATCACAGGAAATTTATGCAGGAAATATCCCATTTAAATGTACCAAATGCTTAACAGATCAGTCCAGGCAATGGCTGAGCTGAAAATTAAATCTACATGTACAAGTGAAACCCCACTCTTCAAGGCTCTGGTAATAATTGAGACCATTCTATATTCAGGACAAAGTTAATGGCATGTGTACATAATCATGTACATAAAAATGTGTGTAAGAGCAAACTCACCATGCGTGCACTAGTAACTTGAAGAAGCTTATCAGCACTATTACTTCGTGTTATTATTGTATTCTTCGGCTTTACTTGAGCAGAGATGGGTCTTGCGCGGCCAGCAGGATTTGCTATAGGCGGGGACATAGCCTGTACACAAAATTTTCAAAAATTATTTTAATCAGTTAACAAAACAATAATGAATTGCTCTATAAAGGTAAAAGTTCCTTTTTGTTTTGTTGGTAACTAGTAACAGTACGCATTAGACTGAAAAACCTGAGGCTGAAAAAATAGGTTTTCAAAAGACACTGTTGTGTAAAACTGAGCTCTTATCACATATCTTTCCTCTTGAACATACACCTGTACATATAAAAAACACTGGCAAAAATAAATGCCAAGTGGCAATTGCTGTTTACCAGTGAACCAGCATTCCAAAAATTGGTTTGATTTGTCAAAAATCACATTATTGGCCAAAATTATTGCTCTCTTTCAATGCCCTTTCCTTAAAACAGGAGTTGTCTGCACTTAGGCTAAAAAGTGATCAACTAAAACAGCAGTTTCACTAGTTTTAAAGTTTGCTATGATCCTAATGAACTATGCCAAGCAACAAAAACTACAACTTACACTATCATTTTCCAAGCTATGTCTCCTGACCATACTCTTGCCAGCAGATGGTGAACGCTGATGCTGATACTTTGTTGTTCTACCAAACGCTACTGTGACACCATCACTCTTTTGCAGTGGTGGCTTGGAAGGTGAACTGTGTGGAGAACGGTCGGCATGTACATTGCTTGGTGCTGCGTAAGAATAGTTTTCAACTTGCCGTAGAGGCTGGTATTCCTGTTGTCTTGACTTTTCAGCAGCCTGTGCTTGCTTCTGCTTCTGATCCTGAAGGAAAATTTCCCGTCTTTGTCTTCTGATGTTAGTTTTCTTCTGGATGATACTCTATACACAATGAAGAATAAAATTCATGAGGTCTTAATTGAATTGATCTTACAAGTTACTACCTCACTCACAGACCTAAACACCTCATGACACCAGTGTGATGTAAACACAAAATCTTATCAGCAATTATTTTCCCACAGACTGAAAACACTAAGTTAAAGCCTTGGTTTCAAGAGGCAGTAGGACACTTCCATGGTGAAAATTTATAAGGACTCTTATGATGATGCTTGGTGCTAACTCTAGCAAGAAATAACTCGGATAAAAGCTCAAGCCACTACAACACGTATGTAACAAGTAATTCACAACTTAGTGTAAAATAATGTACCTACCTCATAAAGTTTAACACGATACTCCTCAACAGTCAACTGTACATCATCATCCAGCGCAGGAATCACATCATAATCCATGGCAGGTTCTTCCTCAGGGTTATGAAATCTCGCCACAAAAGGATGTGTTAAAGCCTGTTCTGCTGTCAGCCTCTTATCAGGGTTAAACTGGAGAAGTTTCCTTAGCAAATCAATACCATCTGGTGGTGCAGTGGGTATCATTTCTTCAAGGCTCCTCTTGGGTTTGCAGGCCATTCTGTCCAACACTGACAAACTGTACTGTGACTTGATGCTGTCAATATCTAAAATGAAACAATCCAAAACACAGCTCAACAAAGAAGTTGTCTTATGCAAGACATGAGTCCATGCTTCTTTTAAGGTAGTATACATACATGTAAGCAACCAAAAGACTAACCAACCAAATTAAAACAAAACTCAGCAACATTCATAGCATTTGTTTAGTGAACAACTCACATTAATGTTGCTGTGAGATACATAGAGCCACTAATTTTTTGATAGTAGCATTATTTACTATTTACAGCTTACCAAAGAGTTAAATGAACTGTTAAAGAAACTATTATATTACTTTTTTATTTCTTAGTTGGACAAACATTACTCCTCTTTCCAGTACATGTGTCCTTTGGCTATGAGAACACAACATTAAAAGAAGAGCAAAGTACTGTTGATGTACTAGTGTGATTTAGCAACAGAAAGGGAACATCAGTTTAGGACGGGAAAGCACGTGAAAATGACTGAGCATGACTTCTAGTGCTCAATTTGTCGGTCTGCGATTGGTCAAGTCGAGTTTTTTATTTGCGCACACAGTTGTCACTGCTGTCACGTTGTCTTTGCTAAATCTGCCTAATATTTGTGCAGGGGGTATTCAGCTTGCATTTCCTTCCACTGGCATAAGAAGTGGCATGAGCTCTCTGGTGAGACCACTATTCAAACCAAGGCCCACCTGGATAAGCTATTCAATTCTACTAACATATTTCATGGTTACTATTTTTTGTATTCATACCTTGTCTAGATGGGGTAGGAATTACTGTCATAATTTTCTCAATCTGATCTAAAGTTGATGTGCCAGGGAAAAGTGGCTTTCCTAAAATGAAGAAATAAAGTGATTATGCAACCCTCATTAAATAACCAGTGAAATGGCAGATGTGAATATAGATAAAACATTGAAAACTATCTTGCTGGATACTGCACTTGTTAATTTACCTAAAAGCATTTCTCCTAAAATGCATCCTAAAGACCACATATCAACACCTTTTGTGTACCTGCCAAAAAAAGACAGAACATCACTAAGAAAGGCTTAAAAGATATCAACATCATTTTTACTTTTGTTACAAGCAACTTGCAGCTATGATGTAATTGAATCACATGAATGTTGGTTACCGTGGTGAAGCTAGAAGAATTTCAGGTGCTCTGTACCAGCGAGTGGCAACATAATCAGTTAAACTAGGATCACCAGCCTCCTGAGTCATGTTTGTCACTGACCGGGCAAGACCAAAATCACAGATCTGTAAATAAAAAAGAACAGCAAGGTTAACATTTTATAACACTTCAAACAGCCATGTCAAATAGAACAACCTACAATTAAATACACTGAGTCTTTCCTTATTGATACCTGTACTATCATAGACATTTCTTAGTATCACATTTCACACAATTTTCTTACCATGTAAAGGGCCATTCACTTAATATGGATCTTATTGCATGATTTGTCATGCAACAAGAGCAGTGATTTTTGCTGTGATTTTAGCACAATCTGCCTGCGAGGTTTGAAGCAAGGTATTCTGGGGCAGAGTAATTCTTATCATATGCATAAGTGTACTGCTTGTACACAATAAGAGCTAACGGAAATTGGTACAAGCCCATGCAAAAATCACCATTAAGGGGTACTAAATTTCATTCACCTAAGTTAAGGCCACAAGGCTGCCCTAAATCATGGTGAAATCACCAACAACTCCCTAAAAATCACACATACTGAAAAAAGTATTGACATAAGGTTTGACAATAAAGTCTTGAGAATGTCAGGAATTAGCAAAAACTATTGGACATATCCACAACCAATTGACTGCTACTGTATATAGAATACTCCCCTTGATTTACAAGGGCATAGAAGACAAACCGAAGACAAAATTGACACTTGAGCTTTACTTCACACTCCCCCCTTAATAATGTTACTTAAACAAAATGAGAGTACTAAAACAACAATGACTTACTTTTACAAAACATTCGGAGTCTAAAAGGACATTACTTGGCTGCAAAAATAAACAAACAAAATATGGCTTATCAACTACAGTGTACGCAGAACCTCAACTACTGTAACTAGGTCATCATTCATCATAAAGTCTATCATAACATAACCGAGCATGATGCTTTGAGGTAGCTACTATCATCATAAAAAAAAATTAATAATCAATGTATTGACATAAAAT
This sequence comes from Porites lobata, assembly GCA_942486035.1. NCBI lineage: Eukaryota > Metazoa > Cnidaria > Anthozoa > Scleractinia > Poritidae > Porites > Porites lobata. Next base: position 956,765 of record CALNXK010000021.1, on the reverse strand, counting down.
AATCCAAAAAAACAAAATACCTTCTGATCTCGGTGAATTACATTTCCAGAGTGTAAGTAGTAAGCTGCCTTTAAAATCTGTGGGAGAAAGCATTATTTTGAGAACCATCCATAACAGAACTAATGCCACTGAAATTGCACAAATACTATCTTCTTTGTTGTATATTAGGCCTTTCTGATTGTATAATGCAACCATCTGGAAAACCTACGTAATCAGCCAGCATTTTTGTACACTACCAAGTTGACCTACTTAGATCACCAAGAAATGCCTACCTAAACAGGATGTGATGTTCACAACCCAACTTAAAGCATGTGATTATTATACATGAAATTTAAATGAACTGAATTAAATGCAGGTTTTATTGAGCAATAGCTTTTGATTGTTTTCACCATGGGTTTTAAGAAAAAAAAACCTTGTACATGTAAATGTACAAAACAAATTCTTTAGGTTCGCTCAAAGAATGATGACATCGTTCAGATTTAAAATAGAATCTACTGTGGGAAATGTGTCATAATAACCACACTTCATAATATAAACAACACAAGAGCAATATAGCAAGTGCTTATGGTTTAACTGCGTAACAGATGTTAAATTGTGATCATTGCTGCTGTGTCTATCCTAGCCACAAGAGAACAAGGAACTTTTTAAGAACATGGTTAATAATTCTTTGAGATAATTTTAAAATAATAATTGTTGTAAAAGGTTTAGAATAGAAGAGCAATAAAGTGCAAGACACAAGAAAACTGCATCATTCTGTATCATAACTTCTTCCTTTAGACTAGACATATTTGATAGTACTGAATAATTCTGTGTACTTGTTGGTATAAAGATTTGAAGCCTTTTAAAAAATTAAACTGAAGAGGAAAAGCAAGGCAAGTTCCTTTATGAGTCAAGCTGGCATTTGGTCTTCAAAATTACCAGATGTCTGTTTTCCAGAGTAATTTGAGCCAGTGGTGGTTTTCTAGCTGGTGAAATTAACCAGCAGCCAGCTCTTGGCTTCATCCCAGAGTTAAGGTGGCTAACATATACCGGTATTAAGAATTAGAAACATGAATATATAGAAATTTATTTTGATAATCCTTTACCTGGTACATAATATATCTTTTATGTATATCCTTCAGAATGTTGCCTTTCTTTATAACATTGTGGAGATCAGTGTCTACAATAAGCAAATGCACAGGAATTACATTAATTTTGTAAAATTAATTTGCCTATTGGGACTGCTTCCCATTAATTAATGGAATCAATAAGATTCTAAACACACAAGTATGTGTAAGAATGTTCTAGAAATCTGACCAGTAATTCTCTGTTAACTGCTGTAGAAACAAATCAAAACAAAATCTGAGTAACAGGTGTCAAAATGTATTAGATTTGAGTTGATTTGGCAACAAACTTTGAAACAAGTTCTAACATCTTTTTTCAACAGGAATATTAGGAAGGAGAAAATAATCCTTAACACATTTTTCATATCATGTAACAAACTTCCCAGACGATTTCCCAAAGAGATAAAATAAAATAAAAGATAAGTTCACTCAACCTTCCCATGGTCATTAAAACTTTAAACAAATGATGCTGGCTTCAAAATATTGTTTATGTTTACCAAGAACCAAAATTCCATGAAAAGACGTCAGTTCCATAAAAATAATATTGTACCTCCGATAACGTTTTTTAAGTCACGATTGATACAAAAAGGGAAGAAATTAATGGTTACAGCTTCTGCGGTTGATTATTTATAAGTAAAATGCAGATTAAGTGTACTTTGCACAAACCCATACCTTAGAAACAATTTTCACGAAAAAAATCACGCTGCAAACGTAATTGCAGCAGTTATTTTTAATGTTATATTCACTAAATATAAGTTCTTCTCCTCTGTAAGCCATATATTTATATACTCTTGAAAGGTAGGAATTTGGCAGGCAGCTCAAATTATTACGTCTCAATATTTACATCGACATGCAAATCAACTCTACCAGCCAAAGAAAACAGACGCTAACGCCGAATATTTTAATGCTCCTTAAGAAATTTGGAAAAGTTCAGAGAGAAACTAGAAATCAATTTTTGGACAATATTTGTACAGTAAGCTTAAGCTCAATAAAATATTCTAAGGTTAAAGTTAAGCTTAGATCTATGCCACACCGATGCAAAACCTTGAAAATTTTTAATAAAAACGTACCCATATATTCAAAAACCAAATAGATGTCCTTATCGTTGTCTGCCTTGATGACATTTAGCAGTTTTATGATGTTTTCGTGGTCTCCGAATTCCTGGAATCAAATAAGTACAGGACGGATTAGATCGAGAGCGGCGGAAAGGAGCTTCATCCATTGAAATGCTGTGCGGAAACACACAGCAATATCTATCTAGTATGCTTAAGGTTAAACCAAACTGACTCGATTCTACATACCTGAAGGAAACAAATCTCCCTAAAGGTCCTCTGAAATGAAGGATAAAAACGTAATGAGCAAGGATATATACTCATTCAAACAAAGCAGTATGATCAAACATTTTGTAAAGCTTACATACTAATGTAAGCTTTAATGTTCAATTTCAAAGCATACCTGAGCATCTGTTTGATTTCTAAAAGCATCAAAAATCTTTTTTACAGCAACAACTTCTCCTGTTCGCCTATCTATGGCCTTCCAGACGATTCCATAAGCCTATAAACATGAAAATAAACCCGAATCAAATCACGCTGGTGGTCACAGGACGAAGCGCCAAACAGTAAAATGGCGCGGATCGCACCAAATTTTAACGGCACGAACGACGATCTTACTCCTTTTCCCAAACGCTTTTTGATTTCATATTTCTTCGTTATGTGAGCATCTATTTCAGCACTCATAATTGCAATTATTCCCACGGAGCAGACAGTCTACCTCGCTGTGAAATTTGCTAAACTTTATGAACAATGCGGCGTGTCTCTGTGGTTTAAAACATCCTACAATAGATTCTGCCTTCCGATTGGCTCACGTACACCGTTTATAATAAATACAGTTGTCATGGCACCGGAAGAGGGAAAAGGAATGATGTCATAAGATCTTTTTAGGGCGCCCACTTTGGGTCTCTCGAAAAACTTTCCCAACTTTTTGACATAAGCGTTTTCAATTCCATTGATTAATTCAAGAAACATTGACCTCAGCTATCCTTGTAGCAATCTGTCACGGAACTAAACGTACGTGTACTCTGTAGTTAGGAGCCTATCGCCATCTTAACCCCTTTCGAACAAGCTAGTCCTATCTCGCTTGGAGTTTAATATACAGAAATCATTCTTTGGACTCATATCACGTCATTGTTTAGCGGAGCATATCTCTTTAAAAAAATTAATGAAATATTAGAACCGTAATATATTTGAGTTCCGTCGATACTGAGGTTCTCGACAGTCTAAAACCTCAAAAAGGAGAAAACACGATGCGGAAACAGGTCAATGAACATTGTGTAAAAATGTTATTACACAACAAAGATAAAATATAAACCAGGGGATTATGCTAAATCATTCAAGGAGGGCAACTTTAGAAGTGACATCAGATTAAGCAACTGTCTTTTTCAGTGCCAATAACTTAATAACCATACTGGCGACTGCGAAAAGCGCCACTCACGAATTGCACTTGAGTTTTGATGACTCCACTATACATTTATTGGTGTTTTAATTGCTGTTATCGTACGCCTGTTTTTATTAGGTTTGGTTAGATATCGTCGCATAAATGCAGTCCACTTTTTTTCCGGCGTCGCGAGTTCGGTTCTTCACAGAACCTTTATTTTCAGTAGAATCTGTTGCTGTTATGTTACAGAATTCTCCAGGCGATCTATCACAAGTGTGGAGGGACTTGCAAACAAATAAAACACGACTTGGTCACATGTACTGCCATATCTGCCACATCCAGGCCAAGAGGTCATATTTTTCTTTAAAGATACAGCAGTAGGGTATTCGACGTGCTGCCCCATCCACTATTACCCTCTTGTTTGATTAAATATGTTTTTATTTTTCGATTAAGCATTTACAAAATCAGGAGATTGCAATCTGAACGTTATTCGTTTGTGCAGATCACAGGTTTGCGCGTTTTCTAGCCTGCGTGGAAAGCGTTCGAAAGGGAAGGGGAAGGGAATGTCGAAGGGAATTAGTACGCGAGACCACGCACGCGCCCAAATTCCCCTTTCCCCTTCCCCTTTCAACGTCGGCCACGCAGGCTACGCGTTTTCAAGCACTCGCGTGTCTTTACCTTTCTTCTCCCAAGGACGTGAGACAGAATGTCACTTGCAACCCTATTCACGACATCCTAGTGTTCATTTTTACCAAGTATTCATATCTCCATAAATGGCACAAAAGAAGCTTGGTACCCTGACCGAACAAAATTAGTCAGTATAGCCAAACAGGTGCCGGCCCATGGGCTCCTGTGGCCAAGAGAAACATTTCTTCCTCTGCAGGAACAAAACCGGCAAGATAGGTCCATCCCGAAGTTTCCAAACTTGTCGGGTAGCCAAGGATCCGCTATAAAAAGGGATCGCCCGAGGCGACAAAGAGTTGCATACTCATACGCGGCTGAGCAGGGGGGCAGGGGGGCCGTAGGGACAGTGCCCTCCACGTTTTGCGCAAAAAAACAATGTTAGAAGAGGTTCACAAAGAACTGCCTAAGAAACACCATGAAGCAGGACCACCTGAACAAATGCCAACTGATGCATTGTAACAAATCGATTACGGACACACTAGAAACTGTGAACATTGCAAAAAGGTTTACTTGTGCCAACGTACCGGGCAAGAAATTTTGAGTAAAGGTATGCGCATAGCTGAGTAAAATATGAGCCCAACCCCCCACCCCCCCTACGTTTCAAAACGCTCCGTCGCCTCTATTACTTAACTAGCGTACTGGTCGTCGGACCCTATAAAAGGATATGTTTCTGATGGGGCTTCTGATTCGCCAGTTATTTAGCCGCTGTCCGTATTATCGTGGTGTCTATGCAGTTGTGTGCCATCAAAGGTACCTATATATAAATTTTACTAAACAATAAAATAGCAGGGTCGGATTTAGGGGAAGCCCACCCCAAACGGCAGCGCTTTTCACCTCATATACAAACTTGATATGTGAGGCAAACCCCACCCATGCTTGCCCAATCCTCCTAATAAGAGCACCAAAATCCTGCATCGGACCCTAATACAATCTAAAAAATGATAGTGCTATTAATGAGTAACAAGAAGAAGGCAATGTGAAAACGCTTTATTGTCCTGTTGAATGTTGCGGTTTGAAACCCCAACATCGTCAAAATAGGAGGCACTCCACTTTTATTAACGAATAATTTTCAATTACCTACTCTTCTGATTCCGTTTTCGATTGTGATTCTTATTGAATACAGTAACGAGCCAAAGCTCTTTAGGTAACAAGAGGTCACATCGGTATTCTTAAAAAAGGAAATTTCTTTGGAGGTTATCGTTGTACTAGAGTTCGAATGAACATGACAGCTTATAAGCTATTCAATGCACTAAAACTACTAAACTCTTACATTTCGTGTTTCCAGTGTGCTTTATCAAGACTTTTACATCATCGACTCGGATGAGATTAGAATTTTGAACGTAACAAAACACTACTGCTGTTGAATAATTTAACTAACAACTTTTCAGTTCTTAAAAGAAACCATACTTTTCATTCTGCACATGCAAGCATATAAAATGATTTTAGTTTTCTTCACTTAATGGTCGGCTTTCGGGCCGGTCATATCTACAATCCTGGCCAAAAGGTTTTCGGACACCTCCCCTTTTTCACGTGTTTTTCTATGAAGTTTGCAGCTAACCTGCGATACACACTCATAAACACGGCCTTAACAAGATTTTCCCGCCACCTCCTTGAACAAAGTTGAGATCGTTAGCGTATGCAAAATATGTAAAAGAGTTTGACTCAGGGTTTGACTTGTAACACCCAACACTGTTCAGGGGGGGAGGGGGTGAACTTGAATTACATTTCGGATACATTTTCCTCACCTGAAACACAAGTATCCCAAACGTTTTGACCATGCAGGATTGTGCATTAATCAGTTACATTTAAAGTAGTACTTAGATAACTACAAGTCTAAAACAAGAACTGACCAACAGAGAATTGACTACGCTCGTATACAGAAGGTCTGTTTAGTACGATGATAGAGGAGGGCTTCAATTTACCACTTACACTTATTTACAATACAAAGGAACAAAATGTCCTGCAGTCCCCTCGGATGAGTGGTGACACAGTGGTCACGACGGTTTTATCCCTAAGCAGCGATAGAAGCCATAAAAAACTCAGCTCACATAGTTCTACAGCCCTACCACGAATAGCCTATTAACTTCACAGTCGTCTTCTTGAATTCGTGAATTCTGACGAAGTTCCCATTGTGTTTATTTTACATTCATTCCATAAAATCCGGATTCTCTTTTGCAAGAATTCTCTTAACACTCTCAAAATGGGCCCCGCTGAAGTTCATTTTAGCAACATCATTTTCCTTATGAAACTGCTCGTGCACCTGAGAAACTAATTCTTCTGGTAACTCAAACAACGCCTCTCCAGTCGACAAAGCCAATACCTAGCAAGATAAAATGGATGGCAGCATGAGTGAATAAGAGAGAATAACGAGCTATTATGTCCCATCATTCTGTTTTGATGGTAATTATTTTATAACATATTATTACTACATTACATCATCATAGACTGGTAGCAGTCTTGAACAACAAAAATACACAGTTTTTATAGAAAGTGTGACTTGAAGTACTTGGCCTTCATTTATCTTTAATTTTTATTGCCCCTGTCGATACTAACAACAACAACAACAACTTGTAGCAGTCTTTTTTTTATCTAGTCACCAGGCAGTAGACCACCAAGGATTATACTGGGATGACAATACGCAGGCTGTGTAATAACCAGCATCTGACCTGAGTCATACAGGCACGCTCTAAATAGTAGATGTCATCAAATGCTTTGGCAGCAGTTTCAGCGACCACAAGTACTCCGTGATTACACATGAACAGCAACGACTTGTCTCCCAGCTGCCTGCCTATCCTCATGCCTTCTTCATCATCGTGGCTGTGCCCGCTGTAGTCACGGTCATAGGCAATGCAGTTGTAAAACCTGCACGAATTCTGGTGGCACATTCTAAGTTCAGGATTTTTTAAGCTTCCTGAAATTAAATTTTAAGAAAAGAATGGTTAAGTGACACTGATAAAAGTTTCAAGAAGGACTACTCCAACGAGGTAGCAAAAAATCAGTCGAATAACACATCGTTCTATCATTTTGAGGCTCGACAACCTTAAAAGCTCCCCAAACAAGAATGAGAGCTCTAATGGTGGATTTTCTTAATACCCAAAGCAGCCTAAGTGGTACGAATACACAAACCTTAACCCCTATATGACTTCCCATCTCTGTTTCATTATCAGCCCTTTCTGGGGATATATTCTCTCACAAAGATGGCTGTTTGCTCTTAGTAAGTCCGCACTACCCAATACGTCAGATGGTGTTCTATACAGACGCTCTCTGCTTCCTTTTGTTCAGGGTCTTACACCAACGACTTACGCTCTTCCTTTAAATAACCCCTCGCTTACGGTAACTGAAATAAAAATCAGCGGAAATGTTTACCTATAGCAGTACAATACGGCGGATGAAGGTGAAATACACAAACTGCGTCTGGCCTAGCGTTGTGAACTCCTAGATGAATAGTGGCTGCTGAAATCTCGGCCTTTCCATCTCCTTCAACTACTTCGCTTCTCTCGTTCAAACCCACAAATGACGACGCGCGAACCTAAAAAATGCATATCTTATCAAGAGAAACACTGAAGGCCGATCCTGAGTATCAGGGGTTTGGAGGGAGAGAAAAGCAAAAAAGGGGAGGCAGCCCCCAACCCCCCCGCGCGGACTTGTCACTCGAGACCTAGATAGGTTGCGGTTGCAGAGAGGAGTATTGACAGATTGCTCTGGAAGGAAATTAAATGTCCAATCACAAAGCGCGTTAGTAATTAGGCCAATTAGAAATGCATACAGATATCCCTCCAAACCTGAGGGATACCAGAAAAACCTTTTGGGAGCTGTTGCGCAGACTGTCCATATCGGGGATTTAGACGGTATGCGAAGCAGGCTACCTCCTCCTCCGCGCTATAAAATCTCCTCTTCCCTAATGCCCGAGGAAGGCTGGATACTCAGGCTAGACTTAAGGTAAGTACCCTGGGTGCCAGAGACTTTTCATGCGCGGTTTCCGACACCCGCCGGATGCTCCTGGTCGCACGCGAGAAAAAACCTCTGGTACCCAGGGTATAAGGTAAGTGACACTCACTCGAATAAACCTATGCTCCGGTAGTACGTTACGCATGCGCAAAACTATAACACCCGGGCAAAACTTCGGGCAAAACAGCGGCAACCTGCTACGGACAGCAATCTCGTCGAAATCTCGTCCTAGCTAGGATTCATCAGCAAGGCGGAGTTGTCTCGTGTATTTGCAATTTACTTCCGAGGTAAGGGACTTGTCAGAAATTAGCAGGGGGGGAGGGGCGGGGGGGTACGAATTTTAAATTTGGGTCCGGAAATGAGGTGACCCATCCCTGCAATGGGAGTGAAATTTGCTAACCCTCCCCATGACCTTGGCCTAAAATATCATGACCCTCCCCCTCTTGTATAAATGATATAATCTAGTTCTTGCAATACACTAGGGTGAGTCAGTATTATGAAAGCTTAAAATATATTTCTAATCTGTTCTTTGTAATGCCATATACATACATTTTAGATGACAGCATTAAGAGTCCGACTCCGATTCTGGCAGCTGATCACTCGACTCTCTTATTTCTCCCAGGTTTTTTTTTAAATAATGAACTTCTTTTTTCTTCTGTGGGTGAACCTCTACATGATCACGGACACATATTTGCATGACCCCCCCCCCCCCTTTTAACGGCCCATTTTTCATGACCCCTCCCTTTTCTGCAGTCTCAAAAAGTTGTGACCCTCCCTATGTTTCCACCCCCCCTCCCCGCCTGCTAATTTCTGACAAGTCCTCAAGTGTAGCGCACTACTTTATGCGCTACTCCCATCCATTCGTATTGTATCAAGCCCATGTTTGTGGTATACTAGATATCCAAAAGCGAACCGAGAAAAACCTGTTTTTCGCCTCTGAATAATTACTTGATTATAATCAACAGAAGGTGCTCTCGCATTTGAAAACTAGAAGACTTCATAAAACAATTAAAGGACCTACCCTTGATTTCCATCGGCTTTGATAATTGAGTCGGGGCTTCGCCCATCGTCAACTATCTACTGACAGAAATCCATCGTTCGTCATCTAATTATAATTGCAGGCCAAAAAAACTGTTAATAGCACGTAATTTACTCCCAAATGTCAATAACGGGGATGCACGTCGCCTCGCTTAGAGGTAGAAATTGCAGATTTTGGTCTCAATTAAGTTATTGAGAACGGAGAGCCAGTATTTTTACACATAAGGTATCCGGCTTAGTGTTGAATGTAAAGAAATATGTACATACGAAATAAACAAACAAACAAACGCCTTCATGGCCATGATTGAGTATGGGCTTTTTATTTTAGGGGTCAAATAAAGCCTGAGCCCCGCCCATTACAGCATATTGTTCTTAGTTAAGGGTAGACTTTCTCAAAGTCCTTCGCTTCTCGTTTCCGGTTCTGGTAGTAGGCCTCAGAGCTCCCGCTCTCTCGCTCGCTTTGCCACCAAAAACAAAAAAAATTTCTAGCTCGCGCTTTGCGCTCGAGAAAAATTTTGAGCTCGACCTGTAGGTAAGTCTAAGTTAAGGGTTTTATTCCGACTTTCCTAAATATATTTATAAGCATATTTACCTCACTCCAATGCAAGCCATATGGGATGAGTAACATAACTTGGCCTCTACCATCCGCTGCTGGAGCCATCATACTCAAATGATTACACACTCCTTCGTGCAATCCAAACTTTTCAAAACCACGATAGCACGCCGCTAAATCAACACGTCTCCGCCAGTTTTCGCGCTTTGCGTCTTCTACCAGAACATCAGTTTTAGAAACTGTATGGAGCCTTCGCGCTCGGAGACAACTGACTTTGCCGGGAATAAATTCTGCTTTCAGGAGCCGACTTACGAAGCGAGAAGGTTGGAGGGGAAGACGTGCTGCTGCGGCCCTCATATTGTACGCTCAATCTAAAAAGACAAAAAAGGGTTGTGTTTACATCAGCACTGGAGTGAATTAAAGAAAAGTCATCACAAGGTTTCGGATGTGGACAGTCTATGAGCAATTGTGACTGCTGTAAATATCTAAATACAGTTTTAAAATTACGAGTGGAAAAATATGTTTTACAACTTGTACGAAAAGTAATGTTGACACTACAGAGCTGTCGACTGGAAAATGCATCTTGTTTGTTAGTAATCGAGAGAGAGTCCGCTCCGAAAAGTCAGCGTCGAGTCGCGCTAGTCGTAAGGATGGACAGCATCACTATCGACTCGGCAAAATAGAGTTTCAAATCGTTGTGGTTACATTATTATGAAACTGTTCTTTCATGATATAAATGTGATAGATACCAGAATTGTATTCTTCTGTAGATACTTACAGAGAGGGCAGTGAATAAAAGCGCGAGCTTCGCGCCTTCCTCGAGGAAAAGTGTCCAATCAAGTGCCATATTAATGGTCACGTGAAACGGGCTGAAATTTGAAACACGCGACCAGGAAAAGCTGCTGATGGTTGTACTGTGTACGTCGAGGTTTTACTGCAAAGTATTTTGTATTTCCCTTCAATTTTCCAGTTTTACTCACGCTCATTGATTCTTTCTCTGGAATTGCTTCCTTTGAATGTCAAAGAAGTTTTGTTAAACGTATGAGAATGGCGTCCGCTACTGAGCCTCGTGGTAAGTAATGAGCTTACAAATCAAGTTTTTTGCCTATGAACAAACATTTAAGAACTCTCAAAGTATTTCAACGCTTATTTATATGCTTTTAAAAACTTATCACTAAATTAATATTTTTAAGAACATTCTACCAGCGCTGGTGTCGCCTACGAAGTCATATTAAGTCCCAAGGTGGAAACTGCTAGAAAACCCCGCCTAACTCCTCTAAGAGGAAAAGAAAACAAGAAGCAATTGGACGAAAGGATGAAAGCAGCTGAAGAAAGAAGAAAGGTAAAAATGAATTATTGTAATGAAATTTGTCGTACATCAATTGCAAGAACTAGTTAAACTCAAACTGCGGTTAGTCTTGAAGTAGATACAATTTTTATCTTCCAATCCTCTTCGTTGGCTTGCGACTGAATTGTAAAAAATACTAACCTTTTTACTGTACCACTCGATCAAGCGATCAAGCAATTTAGCGTAAGTTAAATTTAGCCGGAGCCGTATAATTTTTCATATTCGTGGGCCCCTTTTTAGGGAGGTAAGCTTAATTTGACCTGCCGAACAGTCTGAAACTACAGTATGCACTCAGGTGCACATTCTGTGTAAGGGTGCATTTGAGTTCTATGCTTATGTACTTGATCAAGTGCACTTTAGATTTTGCCTGGGAAAGGAGTTGATGCCAAAAAAAAAGCCAGAACAGCGAACGTCTTTTGTGCAAAATGTTTTTTATTGTGTTGTTCAAATCATCAGAAACATTGCAAGGAGATCTGCATGTCCCATGCACTGTACAAAGATGAACCCAGAGTCCTTATGACGAAATAAGCTTGTGACATTATTTTGGATAAGTTCACTCTTAAGTGAGACCATAAAAGCGTTAACGGAGACTGCACTTTGGAACTTGGGTAACTCAGTCAGTTTATTAGTCCCTGTTGTGTTGTAATGATGGTGGTTTAAGTCCCAAAAGAGCCTAAATGATAGGCATTCCTTGAGGCCTGTGGCTGATTAAAGGCAAAGCTATTGTTGTGGCATTTGACATTAGAGCCCGACTCCTAATCTTGGGTATTTTGTGGTTCTTGTTATGGGCTGACCTTTAACAAGTTTGCATTTTTCGTTGTTTATCTGTCTCATCAACACCATCTTGAATTACATCATGGGCAGACCATGGTCACGTGTGAGGCGATACAAAAAAGCTGGTGTACAGCAGATTCACCTTTCAGCCAAAAAACTGCTTAACCATGAAACCCAAGATATTGTACAGATTCTTGATGAGCGAATTAGTGAACCGGTGTGAGCAACAAATAAAACAGAGTTCTGGACTTTTTGTTGACACCCTGGTTAGCCACCCTTCCCCTGGCTCTTTCATGCAATAATGGTGCAGCTTTTTTTCTGATGTTTGTGCGACACACTTTGCGTTGTCATAATTTCTAAATTATACAACTTTGCATTTCATTCTCAAAATCTCTTAACCTTCTTTGCCCAGTGACTGTGTAATTTTCTTGTTCACTTAAGGTTTGAGATATTCTCGAATACAATTTTTTTTTGGAGATTAGTAAATTTACTCTGTTGCACTTCTGTTTGCACATCCAATCAAAAGATACTCTAATGCACTCTATTATCTATTATTACTACTTATAATTACACAGTGTTCCCCTTATCAGGCAGTAACTGGTAAGATTTACCGCTTGAAGCAACACTTCTCATTGCCTGCAAACGCTTGTAAGTTGTTTTTAAAAAAATACGGAAGTTGTGATCGGATCCAGTTCTCACAAGAAAATCAATGAAAATATGGAAAATATGGAAGTATACACAGCTATTGTCTCTGGGTACTTTACTTGAAAATTGCTGACTTGTACCTTTCAAATCACTGCAGGCTAGCAATTTCGTTTTGATGGGCTTCTTCAATAAATTTGTTTGAGCAGCAACATTGACGCTTGTATTAATTTTGTTGTAGCTGTAATTTCATTACTCATCATGAAGCAAGAGCAGGCCATGCTCCGTATTTCATTACTGATGGGCATGATCAAAAGATTTGGGGGGGGGGTTGAAATTTTCTTTGCAAGGATTTTTTTGGGTAGGAAAATTTGGCAAGTATTTTGTGGCTGGCTTGTTTTAAGTAGGCAGATCCTTGATTTTGTCACAACTGTTATGGCGACTCCTGGGAATCATCTTGTGAAAAATCATGAGTCCCAGTCCAGAACCATTTGAGTCCCAGTTCAAAAAACAATGAGTCCCTCATGGGTCTTTTGTAACCCCACTCCCACACTCTGTATTACAGTTTACTGAAATAAAAATAGTAGCAGGAACGAATCTAGGATAAATATTGGCTGATTTCCTAGACAAGCGCCAAGGCTTCTAGTGGTTTGGGGGCATGCCCCCATAGGAATATTTTTGGATTTTAACTCCCTCATTAGTCCCCTTTCCTGGCTTTCCAAGTCATTCAGAGAGGATGTTGGCCTGTTCCATTCTCCTTGGATGAAGCATTTGTCCAATCTATTTTCCAGATTTCAACTATTTAAAACATATTTATTATGAAAAATCTGACTGATTTCCATAAAACAGAGGAAACTGGTGTGGATCGGCACCTGTTACTCCTTCTATTGTACAGCATAACAAAGACTAGAAGAAATAAGCATCACTTAACAACAGCCAAAAGAACAGCCACAGAATTCAAACAAACAGGATATTCTTTTGCATCTTTGGGGATTTTTATGTGTCAGGGATGCAGGACGCAGGGTAACAAAATCACTTAGAGTCTTTTTGGGGTATTCCAAACAATCTGAAGATTTGTGGTGGTGCCTGGGTATGTTAACTTTAAATGGTATGATGAAGAAATACTTCATGCAGTTTCTAATGTTACTCAATTTCTTGTTTACAGCAGCTAGACTGTTTTATGATTTAATGCCTTCTAGAAATTGTAATAAGGCTCAGAAATTTGGCATGGGATTTTTGGGGGGTAAATTTTTGGTCCAGGGATTTTTGTGGGTTTTGTTGAAAGCCCTAGGGATGTTATGAACTTTGATTTTTGTCCCCATTCAATCATCGTAGTCACTTGAAATCTGAAGTACTGCGTAATATTCAAGGATAGGTCATACTAAAGTTTATGTACAAAATAGAAAATGCTTCTCGATTTGTAGGTCCATGCATTCTGTAAACAATGCCTCAAATTGTATTATCCTTGTTTACAGGAGGACCAACTTGAGCTCCCCTCAACAGATCATAGGAAATCAAAACTCCTATCACCCAACATGTCATGGAGAACTTTCAAAACGTCACTTTTGTACACATAAGTAATGAAATACTGAGGAAATTGAACTCAAAAAACATGTGTACTGCTTTTGTTATACACATTCCCAAAACATTGAGACTCAACTGGGGTAGAAACATTGCCCACTGAAATTTCCAGTAACTTTTCCCTTTCATTGACCTCGTTTTACTAATGTGTGCTCATGTGCCAATTTGTTTTTCTGCGATGCCCATTGACAGGTATGCAAAAACAGCAAATTGTTTTATCCTTACTCAAAACACACTGTGTTCTCTTTTTTTTTCCTGTTTAGAGCATTGAGGGTGAAATGCTTGCAAAAGTAGTGGTACAGATTGCACGAGTTAATCAAGTTCAGCTAAACAAGCAGCAAACAGAGGAGAAGCAAAGTAAAATAGCAGAGGAAAAGTGCAAGCAAAATATGGAGTCTCATATTGAGAAAAAGGAAGCTCAAATTCAAGCACTAATTGATCGGCTTCATGCCAAGGATAACCATATCAGAGAAGTGCAAGCCAAGTTACGGGAGATAAGTGTCTCACATGCTAAGAAGTTGGAGGAGAAGATTCAACACAAGGAAGCTGTGACCAAAGAGAAGCTTGAACTACTTCGTAAGGTTCAGACAGAACAATGGCAGGCTCATGAAAAGCGTATTCAAGAGGTCTTGGCCTCTTTGCAAGAGATCATTGAGAAGAATTCCAAGAAAGCTGAAGAAAATTTACAGGAAAGGATGGAAAGAACAGAAGAAAAGCGCCAGGCACAGATCCGCGCACTTCAGGAGCGATTGCGGCTCAAGTCATCCAAGATAGAGCAAGCACGACAGTTTATGGATAAACTTGTGGAGGAAACAAAGAAGAGTTATGAAGAAAAACTCAAACAGAGGCAGGAACAAATGGAGGAGAAGCGGAATGCAGAATTGAGGAAAATACAACAGAAGGCAGAGGCCCATGACAAACATGTTGAAGAGGTGTGTCAAAAAGTGAAGACAAGAAAAGCGGAAAATACTCAGTGATGAGAAAAACATGTGGCAGGAACAAGTAACACAATAGCATATTTTCCTTCCTATTAAGTACAGTGTACTTTGTACAATTTTCCTGTCCATGAACATTCACTGGACAAAACCATGACAACATGTTTGGCCAAAAATACTAACCTTATGTGTCTCATTTATATTTAAGGAATAAGTGAAACATTTGTTGCGTTAAACTATTGTACAGGTGAAGTATTACTGTTTTCAAAATAATTATTATTGTTTGAATTGAGCAATGTTTGGTGCATGTTGAAATAACTGAGTTCTTTAAACACATGATTGACTTTGTTCAGGTTGTGGACGGGAACAATAAATTGCTTGTTTTCTTTAGTTTTGGTCATGTTTACCCTTGATAGAACTTGCGCTCTAAAGTGTCCACATTTCAGTGTGGGACAGCTAATAAGATTTTTAAAAAGAACCACAAAACTCAGACTCAGGTAAATCTAAGTAAATAAAATATTATGTGTTGTAATATCGGGTGTAGCTGTTGTGGTTTAATTTTACCCTGGGTTCCAGAGGCTTTTCATACGCGATTTCCAGTTTCGGTCAAGTCTTAAAAAGTGACCCGCGCGTTTTTCTCACGGCTTCGCCGCTCGCGTCTTCGAAGGCCGAAGACATGTCGGCCTGTGGCCGACGAAGCTCTTCGTCGCTCGAGAGAAAAAACCTCTGGTACCCAGGGTAGTTTAATTTAGCCTTGTGGATTAAAGTTTATTTTCTTTTGCTTTTGGGTATGGTAATGTATGATAATGAGTTTGAAACAAAAGAAAATAAAATTTAAACAGAAAAAGATAAAATTGAACCACAACATAGCCAACTAGTTGTACAGTAGCCTGCGTAGCAAGCGTTTCCAATCAATTTTTTTTGCTCTCTTCCCAACTTTCTTGATGAACTCGCGTGGAAATGCTTGTTACACAGGCTAGTTGTACAGAAATCATAAAGCAAACCTTTTTTCTAGCCTTCTCAGGATGCTTTATCATTGAAACCAGAGTTTAGAGTTTAGAGTTCAGAAAGTGTGGTCAGAAGAAGTGTCCTTTCCAGCCACTCAGGCCAGTGTCATGCTTTGTGTGGTGGTGGGGAGATTGAATGACTCCAGTCAGAGAGGCTACAAAGGGGACTAGGTTTGAATTGAATTGAATTGAATTTGAACAGGGAAGAGATCTGCTTGTGCTGATGCTTCTACAAGTCCCAGAAGTGGGGGGGGTGCTTAACTCCCCTATATGGCCTATACAGGGATGTGCTGGTGGATAGGATATGGTTTTTGGTCCCTCTACCCTGAAAGTGGTATATAATTTAATGTTATCTGACCTAGAAATTGTCTTGTCCCATCCTAGACAGGGTAAGCGGCTCCTGACAGGGTGTAGCTAGCCTTGAGTGTAGCCCGCATGGGCAACATATTCCCGCACAGCCTGATGAGAGCGGCATGAGCGCCCCTCACGCTCTCGTGCGTTCGCAGATCCGATTTTCCCCTTCCTATTTAAACCTCTCGCACAATACCTTACATGTGAAGTGCGCCTTGGCGACTTTAAGCTAAAGGATTGTAGGTCATTGTAGGAATATCTGTTGTAAGCACGTACACAATCGACATACCAGACGAGCCGAAAGAAGTCGTCTGCATTAAGGTTTCATTTAAGCCTTTCTTTTTCCATCCTCCCCCTAGTAAAGACGTCCCGGTCAAGAGCATCCTGGCAGGCTACCAAGTGCATCCTCCAAACCTCGTCTTTTTGAAAGTGCTCTCCAGACTTTAAGGCCCTGTTCACGCGAATCCGGGTAAAAATGTGCAGTTTCATAAATGTCTCAAGGGATTCGTGTGGTCGGAGCCTCAGATCTGAATGGCGATAGTGTTTGAAAGGGAAGGGAAGGGGATTCCAGGGGAGGGGGAGCCCAAATTCCCTTCCCTTCGAACGCCTGACAGCAAGGCAGGCTAGAATGGTAGTAGCCTCCCACGCACACGTTCGTAGGGTTTAGTCACGCGTCCAAAGCAGACAGACGTTCTAACGGCTTCGTCACGTGTTCCTATCTTCGTTCGTGAGGGAGGGGGCATTGCGTGACGAGCCAAAAGAATGTCTGGCTGGGATCGAGTATCTCCCAGGCACCCCTCCCTGATGCTCTCGTAATAATATGTTACGTCCGATTGATCGATTGTCTTTCAATTGTCAAATTGCAAGTGACTCACTTCAAATTCAATTTACCCGCCTTTGCATATGTAGACTGTATTGGTTGTATTCGGAACATCTCTCTATTGAAACACACCTAATAAGTACCTTGTAGCTAGCGTCGTTTCTTTACTCTTTTTTAGCTTTTGAAGCCATTTCAGAACCATTTTGGTGAGGTTTATTGCGACATAAGCCATTGCAAAGTATTTTTTAGAACATAAAAGACAAGAACAACTAAAACTCGCCAAAAAATAAAATAAATGTCTTTATTTCGCCCGTTAAAATACATAACAAACGTTACAGAGAGTGAAGTATACAAATCATAAAAATCGCACAGATCATTTCCAATTATTACTGAAACAACCTGGTAAAACATTGGATATCTATATTGTTAAATTGCTAAGTTGTATTAATTGAAACCTTATTCTATTAAAGTACCAATTCTTAAAACGTTCTTTATTAATCCGTGATAATTGACTTGCTCGTGATCTTAATCTCTTGGGTGACTCTTTGACTTTCGGCAAAAGGGCATATAATGGATGGCTAACACTGTTCTTGATTTTGGTAAACAACCTGCTATCACACTTTACTAAAAAGGTCATAGATATTAATTACTCAGAAGTGTAACGTCGCTTATTGCACCCTTTTAAAAAGCATTGTACGGTGTTTAAATCTACCTGGCTGTTCTCCATAGACTGAAAGTGCGTATGTGGTCTTTGGCAGAACAATATATCTATCTTTCCTTAGTGAACTTAAAATGTACAAACACTTGTTTGCTTCCCGAAGCTTTCCTTTAACATGAGATAAAAACTTACAGGCGTTTTGTAATGTGACACCTAATAGAGTAAGACTGTCACTCTGTTCTATGCCACATAGTGGGGGAAAGTTAGTTGTGACACCTTTTTTAGACATACAGAGTTCTTTGCATTTGCTTGTGTTACAGCTCATACCATGCAGGGGTACTTAAACATAGCATTGTTTAAACGTATTTTAGTACTTAAACGGTAGATATGGGCATATTTTTATCCTCTATAAGTTTTTCATCTGTGCCCAGTTCGGATTTCCTAGCTGAAAGTCTAGTGATCCGAAGATTATGGGATCAAAACTTACCTTTTCGAAGATTTCAGCCAGAAAAAGGCTCCTTAAAATTATAGGTGACCTTTTTAGGGTAAAAATCTGTTAAAGAGATGTTTGAAAATCCTAGGAGAGGCAGGCAAGCAAGAAATTTTACAACAAATGTTTCGAAAATTCTAGATTTCAAATCATCTTCCGAACGGATATTTTCCGAAAATTGACGCTGGGTGCCCCTGACCATTAACCTCTGTCCACTCTAAAAATGCATTTAGTGCGTTTTGTGATTCATCTACAGTATTCTTACCCTCAGTCACAAGAACAGAAGTGTCTTCAAGAAGCTGACGTGCCAGTTGACAATGTATGGTTTAAATGGCTCTGTGTTTGTTTGTTTCTCTATTAATAAGTTGTGCTTGACACTGTCAAAGGCTTTTGAAAAATCCATCGTAAACAGCCTGACTGCTCGGTTATCGTTGCTATCTAAAGCTTGGAGAATCTCACGCTGCATTTTAAGAAGCGCGTTTGTACAACTGCCTCCTGTTCTGTACGCAAACTGGTTATTATAAATAATAATAAGGGTGGGAACTATATGCCAAATAATAAGTCGTTGGCAGAAATATTTATTTATGCCGGTGTTCTACATCCAGGTGTTCTACTTATAGCAGAGATGCCAACTTCTGGAGATCTAAAATCTGCAGACTCTCTTTTCACTACCCCCCACCCCCTCCCCAGAAATTCAATGAACCTATGCCCCCTCCCCACCTCCTAAAAATATGGGAATGACTAAGGACATTATATGGAAAACCATGACTTTCTTATGTAGTTATTTATCATTATGTGGTGTGGTTACTTCATTATGTCTTGTGGTTTCTTCATTATGTCTCGTGGTTACTTCAGTATGTCTTGTGGTTACTTCATTATTTGGTTTGTTCACAGATGTGATGTGGTTTCGTCTTTATGTTTTGTTGACTTCACTTCCGGTACAAAGCTCTAGCACCCAGGCTTTACTCGTAACTAGCAACTAGTCAAACCGGTTTTAAGAGGGGCCTCAGTTCCTGCTCTTTCCCGTTCCTGCTCATTAGCGTGTGAAGGGAAAACATCACGAAGAGTATTCCGAAGGACCTCAAACTCGAGTCTGTTATTTCGAAATTTGCTGCCGAAAGAATTGAGCCTGAAAATGTATCAGAGTTGTCCGATGACGAGCTTGTACGTCTTGGTGTGACTACGATCGGGGATCGTCATCGCCTCCGTGCCCTTTGTGCTAACACCGAAAAAAGGATCAGTCTATGGCTGCAGCTGCTCTTAGCGAACGCTTGGCTCTTTTCAGCGGACGTAGTGGCAGCAGTAGAAGGGGTGGACTTGGTGAGAAAAGAAAAGTTTCTTCGAATAGAGTTGGACAGTATTAAACTATCGTTTGTTTAGCCAGCCGCCATCAATCGAGAATTCCGTCGTCGACAGAAAATTACCAAAGCAAGTGCTTGAGTTCGGCATAATGGCTCAATCAATTCTAAGCGTGCCCATCCCCCCAGGCATTTGTTGGGCATTTCAAGTCTTCCAATTCAATTCAATTTTATTCACACTTTTATAAAATATTTACATTATATATAGTAACGTAAGAATACACTAATAAAGAAGAAGAAGAAGGATAAAAGAAAATTAGCGGCTTGGATAGAAGTGTACGGTGGTCAAATGAGCTTAGCTTTCGAGCTAGCCATCTTGTCATTTTATTTAGGAAACTGGGCTTCAAATGCTCCATGGTGTAGCCTGAGTATCAGTCGTTTCTGGGGGAAAAGGTGAAAGATGAAAGCGAAAAAGGAGAGAGCTGAAGGAGAGAAACGCCTTCCTAAGGGGCTAGGGTAGAAGAGGTTTTAGATGGGGGAGGGGGAGAAGAGAAAGGAAAGCCTGACACAAAACCATTCAGCAAATCGTTTGACACATCCAAAATCTGGATGTGTCAGTGATCGGGTAACACACAATAATCCCTGACGTTGGGGCCGTGCGTTCATACAGAAATCCCACGGTGGGGTTTAAAAATAGAGTGCAAATGCCCCACTCCGGGACAACACCAAAATTGTATTTTCCAGTAAATAAGCTGGAAATACCATATTTATTGATCTCTAATAATAATGAAGAAACCACACCACGTAATGATAAATAGCCACATAAGAAAGTTATGGCTTTCCGTAACATTATGTGAAGTCTCACGTTTAGTACATACCATCAAAATTCGCGATCATCGTTGATGCCGGAAATAATCTTTGTCAGTGACTAAATATGTGCAAAAATGCCCCAGAAACCGTACTACGAATTAGAAAAATTCAAGTTTTGAGCTAAAATGGGCTAAATCTCAAACTAAGGCACAGAAAAACTCAAAATATGATTTTATCCGGGAGATATGGTGACCCGTACGGGAGACCGGGAGGTTGGTGTTGTATCAGGGAGACTCCCGGATAATCCGGGAGAGTTGGCATGTATGTTTAATTGTACCCTGCAGAGGTTTCTCTCCTGTATCTGCTGCATGGTTTAGCGTTTTAAAATACGAAGTCGTTCGCGTCGCTTGTCAGTCGCGTAGTTGGTTTGTTTTATACGCTCCGGGAGACGATTCAGTAAACGAACTCCACTAGGATGCGAACTTTTTTTTTTCCCGTGAAAAGGAAAGGATGCACATGTGTTTATTTCATTTCAACGCGTTTCAGTGGCCACAAATGTGTTGTTTCAAACGTCCTTTCACTTCAACCTAATTTTTAGGTTCGTGAGGATGGCGACGTATGAATCAATTAGGAACGGTACTTTTGTATTTGCGTCGACTCTGCCGTTCTATTCGAAACCAGCTTGTCGAATAGAACCCCGCGAATAGAACGGCAAAATTCACATGTGCCGAACCTAATGCATAAATTATGTTAACGTATTTTTCAATAAAATCGCGCTTCTGATTGGCTATTTGGTGGATTTTCGCGCCCGTGCGGGCAGAACTTACAGAAGCGTAGCCTGCGATCATGTTCTGTAATCGGCCAAAGAAGCAAGGAAGCAAAAAAAAAAAACGCCTGATCTCAGGTTAACATGCAGAAGCGTAACGACGGTTACCAGCATCCACGTTGTAGATTTTTAGACTGAAACCGGACAGCTTAAAACGGTCTTCTAAAAAGTTGCTTCTCTTGATCGATAAAGAAATCGTACTACTGTATTTTAACATTTACGGCGTCACTTTATTTTGTCCAAATATCACGATCACGATCTCCTCAGCTGTCTCCTTGCCATAACAGAACACAAATGACACTAAAATCAAAACAAGAATTTCCAGGCTTGGTGAATTTTACTTTTTTCCAGTTTATTTCCCTATTTTAGGCAGTAAGGATGATGTTTCTTTTCGCCACGTATTAGGTTCGGCACGTGTAAAGTTCGACCGTCTGAATCAACAGTTGAACTGAATAGTTTGAGTCGACTTAAATAGATATTAGGTTCGGCACATGTAAAGTTCGACGTTTGAACCGGGCCAGTACCCTGATCCCTGAGAGAAATCTTCCTTTTCTTTATGTTCACTAAACATGCTGTGAATAAGGTCTTTAAGATGTATTTACACAACACTCTGGACACTCTGAGAGAAAAGGAACTTACCTTGTACTGACCTCTTGTATTGATTTGGCGAGTTTGTTTGGATGCAGCTCACGATGCATTCGGAGAAAAGACTTACATAACACGCCAAACCAGCTTCACCGGTCATGCGGTAGGGGTTCATTGACTGTGAACATATTATTATTAATCACAGCAGAACTAAAACTCCCTAGAATCGCCATGAAACGGCCAAAACTGCTAAGAAAATACCATAAATTTATCAAGGAGACAATATAAGAAATTCTGATGTTTTTTTATTGCTGTTTTTGACCTCTAACGACCGCTAAAATCCGCTAAAATCTCCTACAAACCGGTCAGAGTTCCGGTGACGTCAGGAGCGGTGACCTGGGTACTAGGAGCTTGAAGGCCTGGCTCCTTCGTCAAACAACATGGCGCGGTCTTTGGCGCGAATTTTGTAGTCACATTTTTGTGCGTTTCAAGTTTAGAAATTAGAGTTTTTGCGGAAAAAACATGGTGCAGATACATATAAGAGGTGTTAGCATTGAGTTTCCTTTCACTCCATACGACTGCCAAGTTTCTTACATGGAAAAAGTAATAGAATGCCTTCAAGAGGTGAGGTGTATTTTTCGGGTTTACCTCGGTGTAAGAACCTGTACACTTTTTCTTTGTTTTGCACCTTTTGTTTTCCTAGGTTTTATTGTGTTGACTTCTTTTTTTCCTTTGCTTTACCTTACATCGTGAGTTTCACAGGTTCTTACACTGAGGATGAGCTTATATTTCAGCTGAGCTTACTTTCAGCACCCAGGCAAAGAGAACGATTTTAATACTAAGAATTTAGAAAGATTTCCCTAAAAACCCCCACATTTGTTATGAAAGCAGTAATTTCGATCTATTCCACACTATTTTCACAGAAGTTTATTCTTTGCGAAGCGATAACCTGTTCCACGCTCTCAGATAGTGGGGAAGACGCAAAAGTAAAAGGCACGCGAAAAGGGGGCAGTGGCGGCAAAAAGGAAATAGTTTCCTCTCACTCTATTTTCATGTTCATGCTTTCTCAAATATGTGGACCAGACTATCTCGGAGATGGGTACTGAAGCGAGAGCTGTTTAGGCCCGAGCAGAGCAAAGGTTTAGGTAAACTTGTCTGGTGCGCAACATGCACGAGGATTGCCTCTCCCTTTCTATTGGTTTGAGCAAATGCAGTTGCCGAGCAACATGGCATGATGTGAACAAAACTGCCACAAACCTGGCCCAGTTCTTTTAGCAGCCATTTAATAGGTCAAGAAAGTCTTTTCACACCAGGTAGAAGTACCTCTAACGTGATTTGGACCATTAGCTTCAAAATAACAGTGAAAATTGTGGTACAAAAACGTATGTTTTGTGCCCTACTTAGCAGACAAGTTGTATCGCTTTGTTGGGCATATATTCTTTCAGTTCAATGAGATGATTTTGAATTCGTTTTTTATAGCCAATAGCCGTTTTTTTTCCTGAAATATATCTTTGAATTTGTGTTTAATATGGCTCAAACAGCTTTAAATGCCATTTGCTGGTCTGATAGAAGTTCCATGGAAAAGGCTTAAATGAAATACCTTTCTTGCCACTTATCTATTTATCCTCAGTAGTGTAGTGGTAAGGAAAAGTCTTGCCGAACAGGATGTGAGAGTCTCAAGTCCTAGTTAATAACCCTTTTCTTTTTTACTTTCTTCTTTTTTATTTCCCACTGTTGTTTTGGTTTGTTTGCTTATCTTTTTTTCATATATACACAGGCTACTATGCAACATACATTGAAATATGGCTGCCATATTGAAGTTGTGAATTTGAGCCCAGGCCTCTCACAAATGTCATCTTTTCATGTGCAAAAACTGCGGGCAAAAACATAGTTGCTGCAAAGCAAAAGGTCGCTTACTGAGCATCTTTAATCAAAATTTTCATTGGGAGCATGCCATGTGCTATGCCTGTAAATAGCACTGTAACAGCTGTACAAAATTCTATTGAGAACCCTGTTTAGTGAGTTGCAGGGGTTAATCCAGTCCAGTCTGTTCTAGGTTTTGATGATGCCTTCTACGGCCTCTTGCGTTTGTGATTTTTCCTTGAAAGATTTTCCTCTGATAACTGATGTAAAGTGTTTATGTACCCATGCAGTTATGCACTATCTATATCTTTATTTACCAGGCATTAATTATCTGAAAGGGTAAAAAATAACTTGCCAGCCAACTACAGTTGGGCTTTATCCTAGTATCCCCATGGTTGGAAGAGGTTATCAGATAATGATCTGCTCTCTGTAACAGACAATTTTAATTCCTCCAGAAAAAGAATGGAATTCTTGAGAGTCCTACCGGTACTGGCAAGACACTGTGTCTATTGTGTGCAACATTGGCCTGGCGTGAAGCCTATGTAGCTAAGCTACAGCTTAATCAAAGGCTAAGTGCTGATCAAGGTGGATCTAATTATGTGGAGAAACTGGGTGCACAGTTACAGCAGGCTGCCAATGGAGACTCTTGGAGTGCACAGGATGGCAATGATAAAGGTTAGCAGGTTAATTACAGCAATTATTAACTGATAACCAATAAAGCACTTTAGATTGAGGAAGAATGATTAACACGTGTCCGGTTAGTGCATGGGCTTCTGTGCAGGAAGTCCCAAGCTCAGTTCCCAGGTCTGGCCTCAAATCCTTCTTTTGATTTCTCTCTTTTCCGTGTAGCTTTACGGAGCTTTATTCATACCTGTAAAACAGAGGCTGGTGGAGAGAGGTGTGTAAAATGAGCACACTGTCAGCCTAAGGTTTGTTAGTCAGATGACTATTTCGAGCTACCAATGTAAAATATAACATCTTATCCCTGGATATAAGTCAAGGTATACTTGCAGTGATTGTGAACTCACCCTAGCTTCCCCTCCCTCACACTGGATATACACTTCCTTCTATCCTCCTAAAACATCCTTTTTTCCAGATACTGGGCATTTATTATGACCATGCAAGTAGGTGCATGAGGAACAATAATATTTTCTTAGTTGTTACCTTTCAAGGTCATAGCTCTCTATCTACTCTAGCTATTTTTCTTTACATAAATTACAATCAATTTTAAAGTCAACGCAGAATCAAAACCCTCTGTTTATATAGTCCCACCAACACCCCTTAAAAAGCTGCAATGTCTTTTTCTCATTAAGAAAAGTCTAGTTCACTCCAAGCTAGAAAGTTCAGTTGACTTCACTCACCAAGTGACAAATGTGTTGTGCTCTAAAACCTTTTTTTATGTCTTCTGAATTCCTGTCATATTTGAATTCTTAATGTTTGATATGGCACTACATGTAGCTTTTGTGTGAGATCTACATGGTTGGGAAGTTTAAAGTGACAAAGGCAATCATCTATTATCATTGAATTACAGCTTCCTTTTTTGAGGCCCCAAGAGTTCTCTATGCATCTAGAACACACTCTCAGCTATCACAAGCTGTACAGGAACTGAAGAACACTATTTACAGGTACAACTTTGCTACTATCCTTTATCTATTACGCCAAAGACTTATAGCTATTTAGATCTAAGAGCAGCTACTGTATGTCACCTCATTAGCCAAAGAAAAAACATAAACAAATAAATTTTGTTCTAACTTCAATGTTGTGACTGTATGAAATGGGATGAACATGTGAATGAATCAACAAAAGTATTGGGCTGAGTTTGTACAGTTCACTTTTGGGTGAGTCTCAGTATTTTTTCTTAACCTACATGTATTTCTCAGTTTATTGTCTTCTCAGTTTGTTGTCACCTTATTTGCAGACCCAAAGTTAGCATCATTGGTTCTCGTGAACAGCTTTGCATCAATAATGAAGTGTTAAAGCAAGAAACCAATTCAGGCAAGGTGAGTAAAGAGATCTCTGTCTTCGAACAACATAACTCAATGGAAAATAAACATTAAGCTCCTTTAAATTGTTAAGTGTGATTTTTGTGGTAAGCATAGTTCCTTTCAACCTGGAAAAAAGTTATCTTCAGAAGGGTGCATAGAAAATCATTTTTACAGCTTGCCATTCTGGCAAGCTTAGGCTAGCATTTACTGGCCCAGATGTTATTTCAACTAGCCCCAAAAACTTTTTGACTAGCAGAATTGATTTCACAGTTCTTCTGTTTTTCAAATTCCTCAAAAAAATCACTTGCCGTTTGGGCAAGTTAAAAACAGAATTTATTAGCCTGATAGCAAAATCCACTAGCCCTGGGCTATCGGACACTACTTTGTTTGCATGCTGTTCAGGGTTGATCAAGGGTAAGATTAAAATTAAAAACAACAACAATAAAAATTGCTCTTTCGTTTTGGCAAGGTATTGCTTACTTAGGGGCAGTCGTGTCGGACTGCCAACCCCCTTTTCATTAACATACTTTAAAATGGCAAATGCTGCTTCCCTATCAGACTACTCGTCATTAAAACATGCTATCACGATGGGTTGTTCCACTAGCCATGGGCTATCCAACAGCACATGTGTTGTACCTTGGGATTGCAAATGAACAGGAGATGTTAATATTGGTCCTTTCTCTTCTAATTCAAATTCAAGTAGTGTATGGCAGAACCCAAGTGGCTCTTGATTTCTTGTCAAATTCTCTATTTGATTTCCAAGAAAATGTACACAAAAACTGTACTAGCAAACCTCTGAACCTTACTGTAAATTAAAACTGTGATTATTTTGGACTCTATTGTATACCAAAATTAATCTTATTGTCTTGTCTCCAATAATAGGTGCACTTATGCAGAGCAAAAGTTCAGGCAAGAAATTGCCATTTTTACAACAACCTGGAAGGTATGGTTTCTTTTCAACCAGCATTTACAATGGTATAAGAACTTTTTATGCTACTGAATTGCTCATCCTTCATGCTAAGTAAACTGAAGTGCACTTTTGCCTCCTTAACTGGAGATTAATTTTGATCTTCATTTTGACCACAGTACTGTATCTTACAAAGCAATTGGCAGTTTGCAGGCTAGTTTAATGTTTTGGTATCTTCTATTCTGTAGCAAACAAAGCAAACAAAGATTTTACTCAAAGTATTCTTGATATTGAAGATCTGACAGAGCTTGGACAAAAACACAGGTAACTTTCTCAGTCATACTTTTTGCTTTAAGAGTTTGTACAAAATCTTTAAAAAGTGACATGACAGTTCCTCACATAAAATTAATTGAGTTCCAAGTGTCAGCAATCATAGTTTGGTACCCCATCCTGATAACATAACAAGTGAGAAGGGAAGACACTGCCACGGTTTCATTGAGTTTTCACTGATGTTAATATGAATTTCAATATTGAATATTTGAACACAAGTCCTTTCCAAAATAGTGTTACTTTACCTTAAGTGGCTTGTCTGACCAATGGTGCCACGATACAGTTAGTTCACTTTATATTCTAATGCGGAAATTCTGCAGCACAACGTTGTAAGCTGATTCAGTGCTCTCAATATCCAGATTAAGTCACTTAATCTTTCTTGAACTTTGTTTTTTTAGGGTGTGTCCTTATTACATGGCAAGAGAACTAAAGACTGGTGCAGACATAATATTTATGCCATACAACTACCTCTTGGATGTAAAAGTAGGTTTGTAGTAATCTTTTTTATGACCTCAGTACATTAGTTAAGCTTCAATTATTTGTCGCATTAATGCCATCTATATATTTTAAACCCTTTGAACAGGTGTTTTGTAAGGGGAGTAGTAGGGAAAAGTGGAAAACCATCTCCAGTGAATAAATTGAAAAAGAATTAAATGAACAAAGGAAAGTTAAGTGGTGGCTTGCCCGCAGTTTAGTTCCTTGTTAACCATTTCACATCAAATATTTGAAGTCATAAAGTGTTGGTTTTTGAAGAGGGGGTAAAACTGGAGTAGGGTGGTGTACCTGGAAAGAAACTTTTCATAGCAAGGGTGAGAACCAACAACAAACTCAACCCACATATGACATGCCAACACCATGTGGATTTTGCCCATGCACAGATTAGTTTTTTAAAAAGTGCCAAAATTTTCCATTTAGTGCCAGTGTTTTGTTCACTGCAAATTAGTATGTTATACCATGGCATTTTTGGTTTAAAAAAAAGAGGAGGACAAAAAAAATTCAAGTTATATGATAGCTTACATGTTAAGTGTTAAATTTTCTTTTATTTCATCAGTCAAGAAAGGCAAATAACGTGGACATATCAGGCAGTATCATTCTTTTTGATGAGGCTCATAACCTGGTAAGAAAATGCTGATGGAAGTTAAAATAATTCTACCAGCAGGGTCCATGCACACGCAAAAAACTGTGTCCGAGACAAATGATTTTGGCTAAGGGACAACTGTGAAGAAAGCAATCGTACTTGTCGTCAAGATAAGTTCGTCTTCTGAAGAAAAAACTCTGAAACCATCCTCGTTTTAAATATGTTTCATAAGGGAAATGAATAGACAGTCAGGGTTTTTGTAGTGTAAATAAACTGATCATCCTGAGAAACTCAAGTTAGAAATGGAAAGTTTGTAAGAGCTGATGTACAGCTGTTCTACTTTTAATAATAGGAAACAAGGTCATGGTTGACATTTATGGCTTTTGCACTGTTAGTAATGATCATGATGTAATAGATTTTGCAATGTTGCCTGCTCAGAGCATTTAATGTTTGGAACAGTGTCTGGAGAAGTATAATTTGTGCTCTAGGAAAAATAATAATTATAGGTTAACCCCCTCCCCTCCCCCCGCCCCCCAAAAAAAACTCTTAAGCTTTGAAATTCAGGACATGGGCAAATTCGGGTTTTTTTTTTTTTATCTTTGGGGTCAAAACATGTGCACCTATCAATGCTAATATGATTTTTACCCCTGGTGGCCATTATTTCTTCGTAAACTCCTTTGAGCTTTGGTCTTACTCTAGGCATATTCGCTAGGCAGCATTGAAGGAAGTTGAAAATGAAACTAACAGTTAGCTAATGTATTTTTTGTCCTTTCAGGAAAAGATGTGCGAAGAGACAGCCTCCTTTGATTTAACTTCCTTTGACATTGCATCTTGTATAGAAGATGTAGCACAGTGCATTGAGTTTGTTGAATGTCGTGAGCATAACGAATTGGATGTTGATGAAGGAACAGGTAATGTACTCTTGCAGTCTAGTTAAAAAGGGAGCATACAGTCATGTAGGGTGGAGCAGGGGTGGGGTTAGGAGGTTAAGTATACTTCTTAAAAAGGCTTACTTCTTAAAGAATGTCGAAGAACTCATGCACTTACTTTTCTTCAAATTTAATGGGTCACCAAACATACACACTCCTTTCTTGTGGTGCATGATTTAACCTCACAATAATATTTGAAGATAACTAAGAGACTGCTTGCAGTCTATCCCAGCCAGTGCAGTGGTGTGAATGTCATTGACATGTGAAGACTTGGTCGCTCAATTTAGTTGCAAAAAGTAATGTTTTATCATCAGTCACAGTGACATGTACGTTGCAGTTTATTTTGTTATTTCAGTTAATTTTTGTTTTTCTTTTTTGTGTCAAATTCATTAGCATACATTACCATTCCCAAAAGCAATGGGAAAATGAAAATAAACTGAGATAAAAAATTAACTACAACATATATATGTATGACTGGATTTTGTTAAAGGTCTAGGTTTTATTCTAAAAAAGTGTTTATTCCTATCTGTATTAGGATTATGTTCTTCTATGCCAAACTCAATCATATTGAACATACACTTATTGACTTTCCTTTTTGTTTCTGACTGAAAAAGGTGATGTGGATGTTAGCAAGGAAGATCTTGCCCGCCTTAAATGTAAGAGACATTTGATTGGTATTTCTGTAATATTGATCACTTAATTAGAAGAGTATGCTGATAGCGTAATAAAACCCCTATTAAAAACCCTCAGTTGATGAATGAATGTAGAAGTAAGGGCTTATATACACTTTTTCATGTTATGTACCGTTTTTCACACTAACAAAAAAATACTTTGTATTTCAAAAATTTGTAATAGAAAAACAAACTACAGTGCTGTTTTTTTTTTTTTCTGCAGTTCTGTTTATTGAACTTGAGAGCTTGATTGATGCACAGGAGCTGCCAAAAAATGGTGATGGGTTAACAAAGCCTGGCAGGTTTGATTTTTGTGGGGTTTTTTTACTTCACCACTCTTCAATTGTTGCAAGGCCCGTGATACGTTTTTTTCTGGTTTATGGTAGCTTGTTAAATCTTGCAAGGACAATGATTCCATTTTTTGCATTCAGGCAAATTACTACTGGCTGGTTGGTTTTTGAAATTGTTTTAGCACTGGTATTAGACTTTTTAACAACAGACATGGTTTGATCCCTAGTCAGAACAGGATTTGGGACCCCAAAATATTTGAGTAGAACGTGCTGCTCCCTCACTTTGTTCATATTTGTACAGGGTCAGTGTATTCTCATTGGATGAGGACATGAAACTATCAGTCCCACCTCACAATACTTCTCTGAATTGCCTCTTATGGGAAGTAAAAGAACTAATGAGGAGATAACCATTTCTAGCAGGGACCACCCTTGTTTCTATCTGTCATTGGTTGTGGGTATGGGTAGGGGAGGATACCTGGCTTAGGATGTGAGTATCATTTGTGCCACACCCCACTGGGTAGACCTGTGTCCAGTAAAGCTGATAAAAGTAAACTTATTGTTGAAAAAAAAAATTATATTTGATTATATAAAGGGTTGGCTGAGTGTCCAGGCTCTTTTCTAATATCTCCCTCTGCTTCACAGGTTTATGTTTGAACTACTGTCCAAAATTAACATAACCTCTTCCTCAAAAGATCAAGTCCTGGAGGTTTTGGATAAGTGTAATTCTTTGTTGATTGGAGGTGAGAGAGATACAAAAAGTAAATAATAGCAGTAAAGGGGCTGGAATAGGGAATGGCCTTGTTTTTTTTTTTTTTGACAAGTCTTAAATTGTGTGTTTATGTGTAAATCTGTGTTCTTTGCAAGACAGGGCACAACAAAAGCTCTGTTCACTAGCCTAGGGCTATTATCGTGGCACAACCTGTTGGGCTAGTTTGTTGTATTTTATTGTTACAAGTTGTCTGATGAGCTAGCAACATTTTCCATGATAAAGTATGTTAGTGGAGAAGAGGAGTTGGTTGGCCTGGACAACTGCTCCAGGCGAGTAAACTTCAGCAACAGCTTGCCTGATTGACAAAAACTTTTTTTGAATTTTCATCTCACCCTACCTACAGTGATTTGCATTAGTCTAAGTTTTTCTATAAAGGGGTTTATGTTTTCTCTTCCTGCCTGACTTGGTAAGTCTGTTGTGTTTTTCACTACCTAGATACAAGGAAGTTCAAAGGGAAACATTTTGCTTTACAGAAGTTTTCTGATGCTTTGCAGGTATGTTACTGCAACTAGATAGCCATGAGTACTCTACTCTGTGAAAAAGAAATACTGGGTTTTAAATCTTATTCCATTTTTCCAACTCAAATGTGAATCCTCTCCTTTTGCCCCTACTCACTGACATGTTTATTAGGTGTTTATTAGGCAACCCTCATAAACACTGCTTATTCTATTAGTGAAAAAGGAGTTATTCAATCCTGTCATACCAATCAGAGTGTTTGACCCAGAAGCTGAGATTATGACAGTGTGCCTTTTTGCACCTTGGTTAAAAATCTAAAAACTAGTTTTGTTACTTGGAGAAATTAACAGCACCGCCAAAAATATCTTTCTTGATTAAATCAATAAATAATGATTTAGTGGTAGCACGTCTTACACCCCATCACAAGATTCTGTCTACTGACTCAGCACTCATTAAAATCATGAGGCAAATAAATTTAATGTTAAATAAAATTTTAAATAATAATTATTATTGTGTTATGTTTAATGTGGGATAAAGAACCTTCCCATCTAGATCATCAGATGGGAAGAAGACCCTTTATGTTACCTGCAGCTTGCCGTTGTTTTATTTTGCTTTATTTTTATTTCAGATTGTTTTTAGTAAAGATTCTTTACAACATTCAGCCAGTGCAGATCCATCATTATTTTTCAAGGTATAGTAGTTAAATTTCTTTGATTCAATTCAGCATAAAAGGTTAACTTCCCCACTGTGTCCCAGCAATCCAGGTTCCAAAAGGCCTAACTCATAGTGTGTTAACACAGCTCTCAAGATAAGAATTAAGAGAGCCTTAGTATATTTCTTTTAAGATTGTATGTTTTCTGAAGTGGTTATAAGAGCCTCTGTCACTTGAGCTTTTGTTTTAAGTGATAATTTTCGGTCTTTTGCCTAAGGTTCATATCCAGCTTGAGCCAGATAGTAATAAGAAAAAGAAGAACCTTGATGTGTGGACAACAGGATCAAAGATCAGCAAGCAAGGTAGTGCAACATGTCAAACCTCCATCACTAGCCCCAACCCACAGTGGGTTTTTTTTCCCAGTCAGCCACTCACACAGACATGCAGACATAACACCCTTTTTCGTGCACGCAAACACATAAGAGACATGTACATGTATGCAGTCATGCAGACACACAGACATGCACACACCAAGAGATGCAGACATGCGGATACAGAGATAGACCTGCAAAAATGCAAATATGCAGACATGCAGTCATTCACACACAGACATGCAGACATTCTGATGTGCAGACAGGCACACAAGTAGTCAGGCAGACATGTCAACATGCAGACACACAGCTGGGGTAGATCCAGGATTTAGTGAATGGGGGTTCAGGTAAGTGTCCACTTAAGGTGGACCATCCTAGGAGGGTCCTGGGCATGCTCCCATGCAAAATTTTGAAATTTAGACCCTCGAAAAGGTGATCTCCAGCATTTTTGTCACGTGCCTTTGAAACAACCTCTATTTTAATTAGCTATTTTAAACATGGAAGACTCTTAAAAATTTACAATAATCGAGACCAATATCGGAAATAAATTTGAAATAACAGTTGTAAATTTGTATACGCTCTAAAAATCTCTCTTTAATTTCTTCAAAAATGGAATCAACAGGGCATTTAAAACCAGGAAAAGACTCTCTTCCATCTATGTTTTTTTTCTTTTCAAACAGTCATTTTGTTTAAACATTTTCGTTTTTGGTTTTGGGTCCTCAAACTAACCACATGAAAAACCACCCGTGGATGTTGAAACATTTTCATTTCGGTTTTGGGGGGTTGACACTAACCACCCAATGCAAACCACCCCTGGATCCCCCCCGGCGCAACCAGGCAGTCATGTAGACATGCACACTCACAGACATTCTGACATGCCGACAGGCAGAAATGACACACAGACACACAGTCAAGCAGACAGAAGGAGTCACGCAGACATACCTGAAATATATGTCACATCAGCAATGTAGGTAACTACAAAGTGTGTGCCACCTACAGATAATCATTGTTGACTTGCACTGATGGTGCTCTTTGTTGTTCGCTTCTTGAAATTGCATTTAAATGCATTAATTTTATTATTCAACAGCAAGGTAACAGTTTCAATTTGTCTCATTTGATGTGTAGGTCGAACATTAAGCTATTGGTGCTTCAGCCCAGGGCATGCCATGAAAGATCTGGCCTCCCATGGACTGCGCTCAATTGTACTGACAAGTGGAACTCTGTCACCTTTGACTTCCTTTAAAACTGAGATGCAAATGTAAGATGATTGTGCAAGTGCTTCCTTGTCAGATACCAGAGGAGATACATGAAGTGCTTTTCAGTTCTCTCAGTTATTTTTTTCATTGTTTGGATTCTCACTGCCTAAGTGAAATAGACAAGTCATGAAATTGTTGTTATTGTCTTTTTGTCCTTCAGTTCTTTCCCAGTTCAACTTGAAAACCCTCATGTGATTGAACGACATCAGATGATGGTGGGTGTGGTCACTAAATCGCCTGATGGGGCCAACTTAAATTCATCCTATGAAACGAGGTGAGCTTAGTGAGGAGGGCATAAGGGGGATACGAACACTGCAAAACTGCACAGATATATGTATAAACACCGCACAGAATAACATAAGGAAACTGCAAACAGAATTGAAATAATACCTGAAAATTTCTAAATACCACAAAGTGCTTGGTTTTGTAAAACTGCAATACGGGCGGTGATGGGGTACTCTCTTACAAGAGGCTAATGGGGATGTGCCGCTGATTGGGGTTGCATTTTCACGACTGGAGTGACTATAACGGGGTTGCATTTTCAATAGAGTTACTAGAATGGGGTCACAAGTTTTCGGATTTTGGAGGTAAGTAGGGATTCAAAATGGGAAGATTCTCGGTTAAAAAATCAGAAAGTTGTTGTTTATTAAAATTTAACAATAAGCTCGCATTGACAGCATTACATTCCACCGCTTGAAACCACATTGATAAGGTAAATGTATAAATAGAAAGTAACTTAGTTTGGATTGCGAGAATTACGTTTTCCAAAAAGTGACTAAGTTGGGGTCTATAATTGGCCAAAAAATAGAGTATAATGAGGTAGGGGCTCTGAGAGGCCAGTGGCATACCCAGTAAACATTAACCCAAGTAAACCCCCCTCCCAGGCTGCAATACTGCAAAACCACATCACCACAAACCCTTACAACCCCCTCCTTAGTAATACTGTGCCTCAATAAGTGACTGCAATGAATCTATACAGTTTTATGAAAGTTTTCGGAGTAAAACTGTGTTTCACTTGAGTTAGACTTAGGTTGTAATTGGAGTCACCAGAGTGTCTATGACCTGGTGGATATGGATACTAATGGTGTCGTAAGCTGAGTCATGAGCTTTAGGGAACCAGAGTTGCAAGAATCAAAGCTTTTCCATTTTTTAACTCTGCTGTGTTATGATTGAGTGAAAACCAGATTATTGGAGCTGTAAGCCGAAGCATAAGAATGAGCAAATCACAATACTCATATTCTCTCACTGTAATATTGGGTTAGTTCAAGCTCCTTTTTGGATAATGGTACAAAATGATTTGACAGCTTAAGCTAAGGCCAACTCTTCCGCGAAATCCCCTAATCTCTTAAATGGAACTTCAGAGGCAAAAAATATATTCTTGATTTAATCCCCTGAGTACAACTTCTACGAATTTCCTGTTTAGGTTTACAACAGAATACATGACAGGATTGGGAAATGCAATGGGTGAGTTTAATAATTCAAAATTACTAACAGCTATCTAGTATCATTAGAGGAATAAAACCTTGAAATGCATATTAAGAGATGTTAAAATTAAGGTAGTAAAGTATTAATAGTTACCTGTTGTCTCCACTTATAATCCTGCTAAAATTTGTATTCAGAAAGTAAAAGGTGTACCTTGAGTCATTTGTTTGCAGCCATTCTTGATGTAATAATTGTTGTCCTCTGTTTGCTCCTTCTTTTTAATTGAAAATTAACTGGCCATCAAGCACTTGTATGGAATAGTATTTTTTTGTTGTAGCAATGTTCTAACTGTAAGTTTGAATCAGTTAATTTTGCCAGGACTGTACCAAATGGACTTTTGGTGTTCTTCCCTTCTTATCCTGTTATGAACAAGTGTTTGGAACATTGGCAGGTAAAAACGTTTTGCACAGTCAAGCATTTAATGTGAGATTTTTCTTGATGGAAATGGGTGATAAAGTACTGTTTTTCTGGTAGGGATCAGGAACGTGGTCAAGACTGGAGCAGCATAAACCAATTTTTGCTGAACCAAGAGGCAAAGGAGACTTTGTTGAGGTTAGTGTCATTTAATTATTAGTTCACTCCATGCCAAAGTTTAGGTTCCTACATAACTTCTTACAGTTTAGAGACAGCAAATGATTTTTTCTTCAGATGTCATCTCTGTCCCCTTCAAACAGTCCTCTCCCCATCTTCTCCTTAGCATTTGCTACAAGTGCCCTGGGTAGTCTGTCTCCTAGATGTTTTTCTTTTTTTCCAAGGAATTTGACAAGTGTGTGGCAGTGATCATGAGTGCTAAGCACACGAAAAAAAAGAAAACGTTTTTCTCATTGACCCATCCCCAGGCCACCCCTTTGCGTTAGCAATTAAAAGATCTAATGTGATTTTTAAATAAGCAAGGGGGCTCAATGATCTCTAAAGAAAAAATAGAGGGCGATGGAGAGAATATAGCCTTGGACACTTGCTCTTTTCTTTGCAGAGAAGATTTTATATTCCTCAATGATCATAGAGCTCAAAACTTAGAGCTTTTATTCTTTTCAGGACTTAAATTGTCAAGGCATCTGTCATGCATGCTGGATGCACCAGCAAACCTTTGTAGTCTGTTAACTGACTGTTGCCCCTTTTGATACTTCTTAAGCATCCAAGAGGAATTGCTAATTTTAAATTCATCTTTGAGTGAAGAAGTTTTATTTTGTTTAATTATAATTGTTTTGGTATTTAATTTGTGTTACTCAGACTATGGAGCAGTTTTATGAAAAGATTAATGATCCCAACCACAATGGTGCAACTTTTTTCGCTGTTTGTAGAGGCAAGGTAGAGTACTATTAATTTATATAAGCTTCACGTATTTTATTACCTTTTTTTCTGTTGATGATTGACTGCATGACTTTCTTAAAGGCTCTTATTTTGTGACATACTTATTTTTTACATTAATTTTGTGTAGGTTAGTGAAGGACTAGACTTTGCAGATATAAATGGACGTGCAGTGGTGATAACGGGTCTTCCTTTCCCACCAAAAATGGATGCCAAGGTAAAGCAGTGATTATGTAGACAAAGAATAAAGTTCAGAGGGGTAATACTAAGCAATGCTGCCTTTCAATATATCTGTGGGCTAAAGGTTAATGTTTTGGACTCCAGTTAAAGAGGGTGTGGGGGTAGGGGCCACTGGTGAGTCCTAGACAGGGTTAATGCGTTCTGTTCTGGTGAAGCCTGTTTACTCTCACAGTGCCCGCTCATGACTCCAACTAAGTGAATAAATGTGTAGCCTTCCAGCAACTTTGATGTTTGAGGTAAGTAACCAATGGACAAGCATCCCATCAAGGAGTACAACTGACTATCCCTAGCTGCTTCATGGTATGAAAACTAGGATGAACTTTGGCCTGATGAAACCCTTAGCTTGAATGCAGATTTTACTTTAACTTTTTTATGCTACTCTAATGGGAAGTAGAGGGAAGGTATTTGTCATGTACACCTAAGCACTTACTGTTAGCATCAAGAGTGTATTATATACATGTTACAAGAATGGAAAAATTATTAGTACAAGTAACAAAATGGGCATGCATTATACCATTTTTGAGATGTTCGAAAATCCTAGGAGAGGCAGGCAAGCAAGAAATTTTACAACAAATGTTCCGAAAATTCTAGCTCTCAAATAGTCTTCCGAACAGATATTTCCAAAAATTGTCATTGGGTGCCCCTGTACATAATGTATGGTTTTTCTTAAAGTTATGGAATCTGTGATGGTTTTGTTCAGGTGAGGCTAAAGATGAGTTTCCTGGATGAAAATATAAAGAAAGTCGGTCATTCCACACAGGTACATTAATTTTTAGTGCTTTTTGAAGTACAATAGTTAATGTACCATTAGAAGTTACTGTGTCCCAGGGCTTTGCTCGAAGTTCCAGTAGTATTTCTTCGCATCTTAAGGAAAGAGACGGTACTACTTTGTTGCAAAAGCCTTGGCCAAAGTTTGCCAAAGTCTTCCAGTCTCTTTTAGTGGACAGCTTCATTTTGTTTGTGGCAGAGAAACGTGTTTCGACTTCTGTACAAAAGCTATCTACCCCTGTCTTAAGGTGGCCTTTATGCAGGGGTCTGACTCTATTTAACAAATCGGCAACAATTTTCTATGGTCTACACTCTCATCAACCATAGAAATGATGTTAAAATGTTGAGACGTAAGTAGAACCATGAACCTCAGGAAGTTGTTTCATGCACTGCAAATTTGTTAACTAACATTTCGACGTCATTTTTGTGGTCTAGAAGAGTATAGACCCAAAAAGGTTGTTATAGATTTGTTTTTCACAATCTAATTGACAGTTTCTGACGTCCATTTTCATTTAAGTTAAAAGCAAATTGCGCCAACATCACGTCATTTCCTTTGTCTATAAATATTCTCCTCAATCACAGTTCTGGACCAATAAACATGCAAAATGTCAGTCTGTTATTATAAGAAACAGTTTCTTTTGGAAATGGAGATATCTCAGAAGAAAAACATTCTTTTACAGGGTTTAAGTGGTCGGCAGTGGTATCGTCAGCAAGCTTCCAGAGCTGTCAATCAAGCAGTCGGACGTGTGATCCGCCACAAGCTGGATTTTGGGGCTATTTTGCTGTGTGACATGCGTTTCACCTATCCTGATGCAATTCGTCAGTTACCTGCGTGGCTTAGACCCTATGTAAAAGTTTATAATGAGTTTGGTTTAGTGCAGAGAGATCTTAAACAGTTTTTTAGGAATGCTGATAAAACGGTATGTAGTTCTAATACTCATTCTTAAACTATGTCCTCTACTCCTCGGAACATTGTAGAAATGTTTTTAAAAACCTTCCAATAGTAGCTTACCGCTGCTCTGACAACTTAAGCGACATTCTTGCTACAGCTTAATTGCCAGAGACTGATAATGCCCGGGCCACTCCCGGTTCTTTACGCTGCAACAGCAGGAACTGTACCACATGCCCCTATACTGACCACGACAGTGTCAATTATACTTTCTGCTCCACGGGTGAAACCTACAAAATCAAATCTCACATGACTTGTAATACTTTCAATGTCATCTACATCAATGCCGCCTTTGTAATTTGTAATATATTGGGGAAACTAAACGCCGCCTTAAGGACCGTTTTAATGAACATAGACCCCCTATACTTAACCCATCTGGTAGTTACATTCAAACCTCAGTTTCAGAACACTTTCTCTGCAATAGCCACTCTGTTTCCCACATGTTACTTATCCCAATTGAAACACTTAGATATGAACGCGATTGTCTTAGGAAACCATGTGTGAGGCGCACCTCATTCATAACGCCAAAACCATCGAGCCTCTGGGAATGAACAAACGTGACGAACAATAATCAGTGTGTAATCTTTATCTTTTTTCCGGTTTATTTTTCGGTAATGGGTTCATGATAACCGTCACGAATATAGAGACATTAAGTGACCACTAAGCCCACTGTAAGAATGTTGATGTAATTGCTGTAGTTACTATAGTTGGTATAGTAGCTGTAGTAGCAGTAGTTGCTGTATTTGGTGTAGTTGGTGTAGTTGGTGTAGTTGCTGTAGTTGCCGTAGTTGCTGTAGTTGCTGTAGTTGCTGTAGTTGCTGTAGTTGGTGTAGTAGCTGTAGTTGGTGTAGTTGCTGTAGTTGCTGTAGTTGGTGTAGTATCTGTAGTTGGTGTAGTAGCTGTAGTTGGTGTAGTTGGTGTAGTTGGTGTAGTTGGTGTAGTTGGTGTAGTAGCTGTAGTTGGTGTAGTTGGTGTAGTAGCTGTAGTTGCTGTAGTTGCTGTAGTTGTTGTAGTTGGTGTAGTAGCTGTAGTTGGTGTAGTTGCTGTAGTTGGTGTAGTTGCTGTAGTTGCTGTAGTTGGTGTAGTTGCTGTAGTTGCTGTAGTTGGTGTAGTTGCTGTAGTTGCTGTAGTAGCTGTAGTTGGTGTAGTTGCTGTAGTTGGTGTAGTAGCTGTAGTTGGTGTAGTTGGTGTAGTAGCTGTAGTTGGTGTAGTTGGTGTAGTTGCTGTAGTTGCTGTAGTTGGTGTAGTTGGTGTAGTAGCTGTAGTTGGTGTAGTTGGTGTAGTTGGTGTAGTTGCTGTAGTTGGTGTAGTTGCTGTAGTTGCTGTAGTTGGTGTAGTTGCTGTAGTTGGTGTAGTTGCTGTAGTTGCTGTAGTTGCTGTAGTTGGTGTAGTAGCTGTAGTTGGTGTAGTTGGTGTAGTTAGTGTAGTTGCTGTAGTTGCTGTAGTTGGTGTAGTTGCTGTAGTTGGTGTAGTAGCTGTAGTTGGTGTAGTTGCTGTAGTTGCTGTAGTTGGTGTAGTAGCTGTAGTTGGTGTAGTAGCTGTAGTTGGTGTAGTTGCTGTAGTTGGTGTAGTTGGTGTAGTTAGTGTAGTAGCTGTAGTTAGTGTAGTTGGTGTAGTTGCTGTAGTTGGTGTAGTTGGTGTAGTTGGTGTAGTTGGTGTAGTTGGTGTAGTTGGTGTAGTAGCTGTAGTTGGTGTAGTTGGTGTAGTTGGTGTAGTTGGTGTAGTTTGTGTAGTTGGTGTAGTTGCTGTAGTTGCTGTAGTTGCTGTAGTTGCTGTAATTGGTGTAGTTGCTGTAGTTGGTGTAGTTGCTGTAGTTGGTGTAGTTGCTGTAGTTGGTGTAGTAGCTGTAGTTGGTGTAGTTGCTGTAGTTGGTGTACTTGGTGTAGTTGGTGTAGTTGCCGTAGTAGCTGTAGTTGGTGTATTTGGTGTAGTTGGTGTAGTTGCTGTAGTTGCTGTAGTTGGTGTAGTTGGTGTAGTTGCTGTAGTTGGTGTAGAAGCTGTAGTTCCTGTAGTTGCTGTAGTTGCTGTAGTTGCTGTAGTTGGTGTAGTTGCTGTAGTTGGTGTAGTTGCTGTAGTTGGTGTAGTTGCTGTAGTTGCTGTAGTTGGTGTAGTTGCTGTAGTTGGTGTAGTAGCTGTAGTTGGTGTAGTTGCTGTAGTTGGTGTAGTTGCTGTAGTTGCTGTAGTTACTGTAGTTGCTGTAGTTGGTGTAGTAGCTGTAGTTGGTGTAGTTGCTGTAGTTGGTGTAGTAGCTGTAGTTGGTGTAGTAGCTGTAGTTGGTGTAGTTGCTGTAGTTGGTGTAGTAGCTGTAGTTGGTGTAGTTGCTGTAGTTGGTGTAGTTGCTGTAGTTGGTGTAGTTGGTGTAGTTGCTGTAGTTGCTGTAGTTGGTGTAGTTGCTGTAGTTGCTGTAGTTGGTGTAGTTGTGTAGTTGGTGTAGTTGCTGTAGTTGGTGTAGTTGCTGTAGTTGGTGTAGTTGGTGTAGTTGGTGTAGTTGCTGTAGTTGGTGTAGTAGCTGTAGTTGGTGTAGTTGCTGTAGTTGGTGTAGTTGCTGTAGTTGGTGTAGTTGCTGTAGTTGGTGTAGTTGCTGTAGTTGCTGTAGTTGGTGTAGTTGCTGTAGTAGCTGTAGTTGGTGTAGTTGGTGTAGTTGGTGTAGTTGCTGTAGTTGCTGTAGTTGGTGTAGTTGCTGTAGTTGGTGTAGTTGGTGTAGTTGCTGTAGTTGGTGTAGTTGCTGTAGTTGCTGTAGTTGGTGTAGTTGGTGTAGTTGGTGTAGTTGGTGTAGTTGCTGTAGTTTGTTGTAGTTGCTGTAGTTGGTGTAGTAGCTGTAGTTGCTGTAGTTGGTGTAGTTGCTGTAGTTGCTGTAGTTAGTGTAGTTGGTGTAGTTGGTGTAGTTGCTGTAGTTGGTGTAGTTGGTGTAGTAGCTGTAGTTGGTGTAGTTGGTGTAGTTGGTGTAGTAGCTGTAGTTGGTGTAGTTGCTGTAGTTGGTGTAGTTGGTGTAGTTGCTGTAGTTGGTGTAGTTGGTGTAGTAGCTGTAGTTGGTGTAGTTGCTGTAGTTGGTGTAGTTGCTGTAGTTGGTGTAGTTGGTGTAGTTGGTGTAGTTGCTGTAGTTGGTGTAGTTGGTGTAGTAGCTGTAATTGGTGTAGTTGGTGTAGTTGCTGTAGTTGGTGTAGTTGCTGTAGTTGGTGTAGTTGGTGTAGTTGCCGTAGTAGCTGTAGTTGGTGTAGTTGGTGTCGTTGGTGTAGTTGCTGTAGTTGGTGTAGTTGCTGTAGTTGGTGTAGTTGCTGTAGTTGATGTAGTTGGTGTAGTTGATGTAGTTGATGTAGTTGCTGTAGTTGCTGTAGTTAGTGTAGTTGGTGTGGTTGGTGTAGTTCGTTGTAGTTCGGTGTAGTTGCTGTATTTTGTTGTAGTTGGTGTATTTCGGTGTAGTTGATGTAGTAGCTGTAGTTGGTGTAGTTGGTGTAGTTGGTGTAGTTAGTGTAGTTGGCGTAGTGGGTGTAGTAGCTGTAGTTGGTGTAGTTGCTGTAGTTGCTGTAGTTGGTGTAGTAGCTGTAGTTGGTGTAGTTGCTGTAGTTGGTGTAGTTGGCGTAGTAGCTGTAGTTGGTGTAGTAGCTGTAGTTGGTGTAGTTGGTGTAGTAGCTGTAGTTGGTGTAGTTGGTGTAGTTGGTTTAGTTGCTGTAGGTGGTGTAGCTGGTGTAGTTGGTGTAGTTGGTGTAGTAGCTGTAGTTGGTGTAGTTGGTGTAGTTGCCGTAGTAGCTGTAGTTGGTGTATTTGGTGTA
This sequence comes from Porites lobata, assembly GCA_942486035.1. NCBI lineage: Eukaryota > Metazoa > Cnidaria > Anthozoa > Scleractinia > Poritidae > Porites > Porites lobata. The sequence continues at coordinate 914,807 of CALNXK010000021.1, read as the reverse complement.
GGTGGTGTAGTTGCTGTAGTTGCTGTAGTAGGTATAGTTGCTGTAGTTGGTGTAGTTGCTGTAGTTGATGTAGTTGGTGTTGTTGGTGTAGTTGGTGTAGTTGATGTAGTTGATGTAGTTGATGTAGTTGAATCTGAATAAAGTGCCGTTGTGGTGTCAACAACAAAAATGCAAATACTTTAAACTGTTGCGAGGCACCAAAACAAAGTATTGGGAGAAAAAGAAAGTACTCAAGCAGATGCAAATGTTTGAAAGCGGGAATAAAATGTGGTGACAAGTGCAAATGCAAAAGCTGTGGAAACGGAAGAAACTCACCTGAAGCAAAGCAAAGAAAGAACTACAGAAGCAAGTTTATTAAAACATCTTTCACTAAAAGAATAACAGAAAAACCATTTTTATTACAAAGGGAAGGCGCGGATTACACACGTAGCAGTTTTTCTGTGTTGGAACTTATGATTTTGGAATTTTGCTTACTGTCGTTGGGAATCAAATCTTGTAAAAACAAACCAGAAAAAGTGGCAAAGCTCTACAACTCATGTATTGATTTTTATAACCGCTCTACAGCACACAAATTAACTCGGAGGTCGGTTATTGAAATAAAAAAGGAAATGAACAAACACAAAAGCAGCAAGAACAACAAAAAATAGTTTTATTTCAAATCGTTACTTAAATGTAACAATGAAGTAACAAACAAGGTTTAATCGTGTTAGTCGCAATGGTCATTTAATATATGTGATCCAGGGGCTCTTTATTTTTGCTGAAAAAATAGACGAATACTAATTGGCACTCTCGACTCACCAAAACTTTCACATAATGACAATGCTTTAAAGTATTAACGGTGAGGTCACTCTTTGAGGTTTAATGACCATAGATTTTAGGGAAATAGGGAAAACGGCGCTAAAATGAAGATAATCCGTAAATTTCAAGTGCTAGATGCAGTCAGACATTATGTAGAGTAATTACATAAATATTAAGAGAAAGGATATAAAGGTAAAGACATCATATAATTTCAATGAAATTATATCAAATATCATCATTATATAAGATTAATTACCCGTTAGAGAGCATAAGTTTCAAGAATCACCAGAACGTTTTCGAGATCCTCCCAATTACTAAGTACAGTCGACTTCCGATAACTCGAACCTTCAAGGGAAATGCAAAAAAGTTCAAGTTATCGGGAGTTCGAGTTATCGGGAGCTTGAAGAAAATAGCCGGAGGTAAGGTGAGAAACAGTTTCAGTACTGTACAGTGGACATTTTAATCACATTTTATTGCAGAAATGTTAAGTGAAAATTGAAACATACTTTCAGATTATAAATCACAACGTATAACTTAACAAAACACAGTCTAAATAGAGCCTGCGTTTTACTGTTTTGAGAAGTAAAGCTGTTTCACGTTAGATTTGTGAGAAATAACATCAGCCTCCACTAGTGAACTATATCTGCGACAGGTCAGTGGGACTTTCAAATCCAATGTTTTGGACGCCAGTACACTGTTTTTCCACACTTTTTAAGGGCTCAAAACACGGTTCGAGTTATCGAAGGTAAAGTTGTATAGAAAATGACCTGAGGGGAAACGAAAATTGGTTCGAGTTAGCGGGAGTTCGAGTTATCGAGGATTCGAGTTACCGAGGGTAAAATTACATTAAATGTATGGCGGAAATCCAGGGGAAATCGATTTTAGTTCGAGTTAGCGCGAGGTTGGAGTTAGCGAGGGTTCGAGTTACCGAGAGTCAACTGTAGTGCTCACAGATAAACAGGTGTCATTTTGGTGAGAAAACTAGTTGGCCGTCGTCAATCTACTACGTTCTTTAGCGAGAACGTCAAAAAAAAAACTAAAAAAATGTTCATTACAATCTCGTCATCGTATTCCTTCAACTAGACATACTAAAAAAAAAGTAACTACATCCAAACTACACCAAACTACATCGAACTACAGCGGAGATGCCAAATCTGGACACTCTTTCTTTTGCATTACTCCCCGAATATCAATGATCAACCCCCCGATAAGCACAATACAGCAACTACACCGAATTACACCAACCACATCAACTACAACTACACTAACTACACCAACTACAGCAACTACACCAACTACAGCAACTACACCAACTACAGCAACTACAGCAACTACAGCAACTACAGCTACTACACCAACTACACCAACTACAGCTACTACACCAACTACACCAACTACAGCTACTACACCAACTACACCAACTACACCACCTACAGCAACTACGCCAACTACAGCAACTACACCAACTACACCAACTACGGCAACTACACCAACTACAGCAACTACACCAACTACAGCAACTACACCAACTACACCAACTACAGCTACTACACCAACTACACCAACTACAGCTACTACACCAACTACACCAACTACACCAACTACAGCTACTACACAAACTACACCAACTACAGCAACTACACCAACTACACCAACTACACTAACTACACCAACTACAGCAACTACACCAACTACAGCAACTACACCAACTACAGCTACTACACCAACTACAGCAACTACACCAACTACACCAACTACACCAACTACAGCAACTACAGCAACTACACCAACTACAGCTACTACACCAACTACACCAACTACAGCTACTACACCAACTACACCAACTACAGCTACTACACCAACTACACCAACTACACCACCTACAGCAACTACGCCAACTACAGCTACTACACTAACTACACCAACTACGGCAACTACACCAACTACAGCTACTACACCTAACTACAGCAACTACAACCAACTACACCAACTACAGCTACTACACCAACTACACCAACTACAGCTACTACACCTAACCACAACCAACTACACCAACTACAGCTACTACACAAACTACACCAACTACAGCTACCACACCAACTACACCAACTACACTAACTACACCAACTACAGCAACTACACCAAGTACAGCAACTACACCAACTACAGCTACTACACCAACTACAGCAACTACACCAACTACAGCTACCACACCAACTACAGCAACTACACCAACTACAGCAACTACAGCTACTACACCAACTACAGCAACTACAGCAACTACAGCTACTACACCAACTACAGCAACTACAGCAACTACACCAACTACAGCAACTACAGCAACTACAGCTACTACACCAACTACAGCTACTACACCAACTACAGCAACTACAGCTACTACAGCAACTACAGCAACTACAGCAACTACACCAACTACAGCTACTACACCAACTACAGCAACTACAGCAACTACACCAACTACAGCAACTACACCAACTACACCAACTACAGCTACTACACCAACTACAGCAACTACACCAACTACAGCAACTACAGCAACTACAGCAACTACAGCAACTACACCAACTACAGCAACTACACCAACTACAGCAACTACACCAACTACAGCTACTACACCAACTACAGCTACTACACCAACTACAGCAACTACACCAACTACACCAACTACACCAACTACAGCTACTACACCAACTACAGCTACTACACCAACTACAGCAACTACCGCAACTACAGCAACTACAGCAACTACACCAACTACAGCAACCACAGCAACTACAGCAACTACACCAACTACAGCAACTACACCAACTACACCAACTACAGCTACTACACCAACTACACCAACTACAGCAACTACACCAACTACACCAACTACAGCTACTACACCAACTACAGCAACTACAGCTACTACACCAACTACACCAACTACACCAACTACACCAACTACAACAACTACAGCAACTACAGCTACTACACCAACTACAGCAACTACAGCTACTACACCAACTACAGCAACTACAGCAACTACAGCAACTACACCAACTACAGCAACTACAGCAACTACACCAACTATACCAACTACACCAACTACACCAACTACAGCTACTACACCAACTACAGCTACTACACCAACTACAGCAACTACACCAACTACACCAACTACAGCAACTACACCAACTACAGCAACTGCAGCAACTACACCAACTACAGCTACTACACCAACTACAGCAACTACACCAACTACAGCAACTACACCAACTACAGCTACTACACCAACTACAGCAACTACAGCAACTACACCAACTACAGCAACTACAGCAACTACACCAACTACAGCAACTACAGCTACTACACCAACTACAGCAACTACAGCAACTACACCAACTACAGCTACTACACCAACTACACCAACTACAGCAACTACAGCAACTACACCAACTACAGCAACTACACCAACTACAGCAACTACAGCAACTACACCAACTACAGCAACTACAGCAACTACACCAACTACACCAACTACACCAACTACAGCAACTACACCAACTACAGCAACTACACCAACTACAGCAACTACAGCAACTACAGCAACTACAGCAACTACACCAACTACACCAACTACACCAACTACAACAACTACAGCAACTACAGCTACTACACCTAGTACAGCAACTACACCAACTACACCAACTACACCAACTACTGCTACTACAGCTACTTTACCAACTATAGTAACTACAGCAATTACATCAACATTCTCACAGTGGGCTTAGTGGTCACTTAATGTCTCTATATTCGTGACGGTTATCATGAACCCATTACCTTTTTCTGAGCAGCCACACCTTACCACGTCATACCATGTAACTTTCGTTTATTACAGTAGTATATATTCTGTATATTCGTGGTTTTTCCTAATAAACCTGATGAAGACTATAGTATTGGCCAGTCGAAATATTGTATACCTCAGCCTTTTTCACGTTGTTTCATCAGTCTTTGCACTGGTCTTTTTTACGTTAATTCTATTTTTACGACAGAAGTTAAGCTTAGTGACAACCCAATCTAAATACGTGCTTAAGCTTGGTTGATAAAGGGCTTTAAGTCACTGAATCACTTTTTGTTGATACTTAATAAATATATATATATTTTATTTGAAGGTCTATTTCTGGCTATAAAACTTCACTCAATGTTTATACTCCTCCAGGTTGATAAGTCCTCAATAAAAGTTAAAGGAATCAAACGTCAAGCAAACAAGACAGGCGGATCATTGCCATCCGCTGGTTGTCCAGCTGCTGAAAATGAACTGCATAATATTCAACCCGAAACAATGTCCTCTTTGAGGAGTAAAACAGTTGAAATTGCTTCATTGACAGAAAACTTCTTACGAGAAGGTACTCAAGTTTTACTGACCAATATATTAACCACGTTTTTAAAGACTTTAATATTTTGTCTGTTTGAAGCAGAACAAGGTCTGTTTATTTATGGGTAGCAGATACTGCTATGTCATGTTTTGGTTTTGTGTACCTACCCTGTGACGAGAGCTCCGCTCTTCCCCCTCTCTTAACCCTTTAAGCCAACAATATCCACATACAAATTCTCCAGACTGATTCCTCTACATTTCTTTAAACAACAGTTGAGAGAATTTGATAAAAGATCAAACCATTCTCTCTTTGGTGATCATTTTAATAACTCTCATCACCCTTTCTCTTGGTCGTAAAGTGATAATATTAGGAGAAAATTAAAAAATTAAAACTTAAGGGTTTAAGTATGCTGTCAGATGTTCCAAAAAATGTGAGACATTTTCAAGTCCAAAGCCAACCCCATGTAACGTGAAAGAAACTCATGGTAACAGTGTTTCTTTTAAGCTATTGTTATGTACTCGTAAGTGAGGGAAAGAGGATTTCGCATTTAACACTTAATGACTGGTCCCTCAGGAAACAGTTAATTTTGTTTCCCGAGAATCTTGAAACAAAATGAACTGTTTCCTGAGGGACCAGTCTTAAAGTGATTTGTTATATGGCTGGAAATTCTGAAGCTGGAAATTCATTAAACATTGCAGTAACGGCGGTCGTTGGTCAACATTAGGGACTTTAAGATCCAACGACGTGACAGCAACGAGAACGTCGCTTAAAAAGTGAATTTGCGTTCCTTCAGTTTTTATAGCGATTATTCCTACTCACTTACTTTGTCAAATGTAGGCGAACCCTCCTGAAGCTGAATTTCAAGGGACAATATTCAAGCTCAGAAAGAGAAATAAAACTTCGTCGTTGCTTGTTTACGACCTCCATAAAACGCCAAGTTAGACATTGTCACGTCGTAGTCATGCAAAAACCGGAGAGAAACGTACAAAAAAGCGTGATGTACGTGCGAAGTTGTTGTTTTGCTTATTAAACCAATTGTCTTTTTGACGTTCTCGTTGCCGTCCGCGTCGTTGGATCCTAAAGTCCCTATTCGTGGGTAACGGTGCACTGTTACTCTATGACGTCATAGATTTTGCAGTGTTGCCCGCTTCGAGATTTTGGCGGGAAACAGTTTCATTGTGGATATCGTGTCAGCTGTCATGTGACCTCGAAGTAACCAATGACAAATAGCATAAGATGGGCATTTTTCTTCACACCCTGCTACTTCCTGAAAGTTTACTAGGTTCCCTTCTCTCTTTTCTTTCTAATCTTGTCCTCATATTTTAGTCAATTCCTGAATTGGTAGCGAGTTTTTCCCATTTTGTTTTGAGTTTCTTTCATCCAAAACATAGATTAGTTTCAAGTTTAAGTGGCCTACCTAGGTCCGTCTTAGAGAGAGTTAAAGTTGACCTTGCTTGTGTTCTGGCAAGGTCTTGGTATTGACCATACAAAATTCGTATACGTCCTGTTTCTAATCTTGAGTGATGTTTTAGCTTCAGTCTCGTCTGTCCAGCTCAAATATGTTTACAAGTCATCTGGTATGAAGCAAGCGGTTAACACTACAAAACAAGCCAGCTTGATTGAGTCTTTAACCAGTTCAGAGGTAAGAATTAATGCATTGGAAATGTTTGCCATGTAATATCAATAAGTACTTTTTGGAGATCTGTTATTGAAGCATTCCCTTGATAGATTGTTATTTTGATATTCCAGAGTGCTCTGGAAATGGATGTACATCACAAAAGCCCCGAGCAGAAGGTCAGAGGATGCTTAATATTTTGTTGTACTTTTTACATCACTTTTCATATTAAAGGAGCAGTGTCATGAAATTCAGCCAAATTAAGAAATTACAAAATGCCCGTTGAATTAAGAGAAACATAAACATAACCGCTTAAAACTATCAAGGAAGGTTAAAATGACGTAACATAAACAACAGATGCCACGGATGGGCAAAACTGAAGAAGACTGGAACGGATTGAAATTAGGGTTTTTGAAAATTGTTCAGCCTAACAGTTTTTTAAAGTTGATCCCTGCTGCTTGCAGCCTCAAAAATAATGCTCAGGAGACATTTGTTTTTCTCGGATCTCTGATTTTGTCGTTTATATGTAATTTCTTTGCTTACTTTAAGTTCCATAGCGATTGAGGGCGAGTAATTGACAAAATTAAACAAAATGAACTGGACTGCCTTGACACAACAGCCCCTCTATCGACGTACCTCGCCTCTTCGCGCTCCGTTATGCATAACGCCTCTACACCTCTCCGACAACCTGCCCTATCCCTCGCACACGCTCTTGCCTGATCCCAAGACCCCCACCCCGTCTCTGCTGTCTCTACAAAGTGAATGTCATCAGTATGGTTACCTGGGCAGCCTCTTCATTCCTCCTACTGCTGTCTCGAAAAAGTTGTCTAGTTTCACTCATGATATGGGACATAAACCCATCGTCCAACTCCCAACCTGGAGGACCAGGTGTTGCAGTATGGTCTTTCACCCAAAACCTGCCCAGCACGTTTGAACCCACCGGGGACCAAGGTCCCAACTGGTATAGCATCCAAATTTCCCAACCACATAAAGGCGTAACACTAAGGGAGAACTTTTCAGATAAACTGAATTTTAAATGAATTTTAACTAAATAATGCGGTGTAATGCTCAATTCATTGCAATTCCATTCAATTCAATTCTTTATTCACACTATATAAGATATTTACGTAAGTGTACATAGTAGGAAAATAAAGTAGCTACAAATAATAATTAACTAAAAGACATTAAGTTCATTTGTGTACGGTGTCCAAAGTAGCAAGAGCTTTCTTGTTGGACACCGTCATGTTGAAATAATTGGCAGCAGTAAAGAGAGGAGTAAAATCTCAAATAATATCAGTGATAGAAGAAGACAGGACTTCCATTCTTTCTTAAACTTATGATATGGCAGACACTTGACACCAGGCGGTACAGTCTCCCAGATTTTTGGAGCGGAGAATTTAAAGGACGTCTTACCTAAGTTGGTGGATACTCTTGGCCTAAAATAGTTCAGATTACTGACAAATCTTGTATTATGATTACGTATACGCGATGCTGGAGTCAGGACATCAAGGAAAATATCTGGAATGCTATCAGTCTCATTTCTCATTCTATGTATAAAGCAACATATTTTTAATTTATATATATATTATCTAATTTAAGGATTGTTAGGAGTTTGAAATAGGGAGCAGCACTCTCTCTAGGATGTACAAAGAAGATGGTGCGGAGACATTTATTATGTTTAATACGAAGACAATCTAATCTGGTTTTGCTGGCACAACCCCAAGCAAGAATACCGTAACTCAAATAGGGATATATTAAAGCATAATAAATTTGTTTCAGTATATTCAGTATATTGCTCTCCATCTAATAATTATTTTTATGCTCAAATTTTTACAGGGAACAACCCTGTCAGAAGCTATAATGAAACGAAAGGAAGGAAATATTCAGCCAAAGCCTAAGAGAGTTTTAAAGGTAGAATACAGATAACAGTAAGCTGAATTCAAAGAGATCAAATTTTTAAAATGATCGTAACTTTTCCAAAGATTTAATCCACAGCAAGGTTTCAAAGGGCAGCTTTCTGGGGTGAAAGCTGGTTTTTTTTCATAACGACAGGTTTAAAAAGATCGAATGAAGTTTTTACCGATGTTGTTCAGCAATTTATTAGGTAGCCTTGATTGTGATCCACTATTTTGGTACTTTCAGGTTGTAAAAGTCAAAGAAGGGACATCAAAACAGGTATCCAAACTTACTGCTTTCCTTTCTTTCTTTGAAAATAGCATTTGTATGTTCAAGGTATGATATAAGGAGCAAAGTTGCCAGAGGATATTTTAGTAGTTCACCCAGTTCTGTGTAGTGTTTATCACCATTACGTACTAAATTTGCTTCTTTCAGCCTGAAATTCAAGAGGTGTCATCTAAGTTGCAGAAATTTAATGATGCTAAGGAGTATGTAATGAAGGTAAATAACAAAAACAAAATGAAATTATGGAGAAGTCAGATCCAAGTGTTTTTTATAAAGCGAAATGTATTTTGTTCATCACTGTTGGTAACCATTCCTAAAAGAGACCGCGTCCATGGCTGACAATCCCTGCAACCCGGCTACTGACTCGTACCCAGTCTTGTAAGCGGTCACGGAACGGTCGCCGGTGACTATTACGGTATCTGGTGCGAAGGGGACGATGGGAAGGTAAATGGGGGATACTCTCCTCTTTCCTCCTTCCCATCGTCCCTCGCGCTTCTCTTGATCGCGCTTCTCTCGTTAATAGGGACCTTAAGATCCGACAACGGCGATGGCGACGTCAACGAGAACGTCAAAAAAAGCAATAGGTTTAGTAAGCAAAACAACAACTTCGCACGTGTGCCACACCTTTTTGTACATTTCTTTGCCATCACTTCACGACTACGAGGTGGAAATGCCTAACTTCACGTTTTGTGGAGGACCTAAACAAGCGACGAAGAAATTTACTTTTTCTCTCTGAACTTGGATAAGGCTCTTAGGAGAGTTCCTATACTTATGAAAAAATAAGTGATATGGAATAATTGCGATGAAGATTGAAAAACGCCGTGCAAGAGAGAAACCTCTGCTTGCAGGGTAACTGGAAAGCCAAACGCTATAAAAATGCACGTAGGCCCGAAAGCACGTGGGTGAATTCTCTCTGTCGCGTAAAATTTACGTACGTACACACGTCAAAATCACGCAGTAGTGGAACTCAACCTTTTTTGTGACAGTAACCGCATACAAACCTCCCCACCACATACAGTAAAGATTATAGTGCATGCTCTTTGGTTTTACTTCGTAAATTTCTTTTAACTGCATTTCTGCAAGTCTAGGTGGAGTTGCAAGGGAATTCCTTTGTGTTTAGCTAGGCAGTATCGTTCATCAAACGTGACGAGTTATTTTCTGAGCTTGATAAGACATCGTTCTTATTAGCTTGTATCCTTAATTTGCGATGTCTGATGTTAATGTGCTGTTCCATGTTTGCAGGTCAGGAAAAGCCTTGGTGATGACCACTACAGAAAATTCTCGGAGATTTTAGTTAACTATAAACGGGTTTGTTCACTTGCGATCGCTATCGTCATTTTTTTTCTTTTTATGTACAAGGTTACAGCTAAGATGGGAAAACTTTTCATTGTTGTTTATTGTACGTTCTTACTTTTTTCAGAGGCGTGAATTAGGTGCTTTAATAGAAGGCCTTAAGAAGCTCTTCTTAAGAAGTGAAGAACAGTATCCGTTATTCCTAGGTATGCTTAGTTCATTGTCTTGTGGGATCTTGGAAATGCAATTTGAAGAATCAATACTTCCTTTACTTTTTGGTTGTGATTTAAGAGTTACATTTAACAAATCGACCACAATTTTGCATGGTTCACACTCTTATAGACCATAGAAGTGACGTCACAAAATGTTCAAAATTCAAGTCCAACCACGAGCCGCAGGCGAGTGGTGTCACTGCAAAGTTTTGAACATTTTATGGCATCATTTCTACGGTCTATAAGAGTGTAGACCATGGAAAATTGTGGTCGATTTTGTTTTTTTACAATAACTTTTTTTTTTTACGAAAAACCAAACAACAAAACAACTGGCACTGCGTGACATGTTACGTCATTTCCATGGTCTATACTCTCATAGACCAAAGCTCTCGACCAATCAGCGCGCGAGGATTCGCTCAGTTATTGTAAAATTTGCTATTGTCCATCGTCTTGATAACAAAGTGAGAGAGAGTTTCGTTTTTGAAAACAGGTTTTTCAAGTTATATCCGAGATCCAGCAGACAAAATGCGGTTCTTTCAAGCATATACTGATATCACAGGCTTAGGTAAGAAAATGCAAATGGTCAGATACAGATCTGTTGAGGCTATTTTATAGTTGTAACACTATGTGCCCAAACTACAGTTTTTCGTAGGTTTGTGACCTCTGCTTCCTCACCATACCCCAAATATTCTCTCCGTTTATAGAACTACTAAACTTTTAACCTTTATCTCTCATTACCTAGACCTGAGAATAGTTACACCTCTGATAAGAGATGAATCCTGTTGTGTTGACCTTTGTGCGTAAGTCGTCAGTCTATCAGTAAAAGGGTGATCATTCCTTTTATGCACCGCTAAGTAATTAATTTGGCATTTGTTTATGCAAGAATAGTTTCTTGCTCATTATGTTACTGTAATTTCTTTAAGTGAAATTTCCTTACTACGTATTTTCCAGTTGTTCCATCGGATTATATTGCTGGTCTTAAGGTCGAAAAGGGAGAACAGTCTTGCCTAGAAAATGGTATGCTTATTAACACATCGAACTTGTACATACTTTTCCTTTAATATACCTGGTAGACATGTATAGTGAAGAAATAAACGCAAAATAAGATCGTCTATGATCTTTTTCGCGTTTATTTATGTGAATATCTTTCACCTTTATGATAACCATATTTGGTAGACGGTGGATTGCCGCCTTTCTGACAGTTGAAAGAGACTGGGGAGGCATAAAATTTCTGTGCAGATTCCTGTTCAGTGAAAGCCATTTTGTGAGGTCATGATTTTGGATTTTAGTGAAAAAAGTGTATATGTTGTGGTTCAGTTTTGTCCTTGGTTTAAATTTTACTTTTCGTTTTTCTTACACTCATTATTCTAAAATTACCATACCCTAAAACAAACGAAAAGGAAATTTAAACTAATGATAACTTTAAGGAATTAAACCACAACATCTACAGGGAAGCATAACTAATGTAATAAATATTAAGTAACTGTTATAGAGTGTTTTCACATGACGTCACGGCGGCCATATTGGTGTCCCAAAACAATGAAACGGCGGCCATGTTGGTGTCCCAAACGGGTCCTGTGGGAGTTGAACTCTTTTCTTATGCAAACGCTTTCTTTTGTTCCAGTAAATTTGCATAGATGCTAGCCACGTGAGTGAAAACACTCTATAAGGAGGTGTCAGTTGGCGGAATTTTAATAGCAAAATTAAAGAAAATTTTACCAGAAACGCTTTTCTCGCGGAACCTCTGAAAGCCTGGGGGAGGGAGGAACAGTAGGAAACAAAGAGGGAAAAACAGAAAAGGAGGGAAAAATAGTAACGCAAGCAGGTTATGGGCTCCTGACACAAGTTTGCAAGGACTAGACTGAGGAACCAAAAGCATAACAGGCACCAGAAATATCACCAAGCAAATACTTGAGAAGGACGTTAGTATACTGGACCAACTGTTTGAAAGAGAAAAATTTCTTTAATAAACAGGTTGAAATTCAAAATTTGGAATTTGGAGCGCAAGCGTCCAAAACATCTTTGGTCACGGTTTTGTTGGTAGAGAACTCGGATTCAACAGTCATGTGTGAAGGCAACTCGAGATTCCACGGCGCTAAACGACCCACGCGCATCACTAGTTTACAGTTTGGCATGTTCAGTGCATTTTGTGACTTAGCTTCTGTCGTTTATATTGTGTTCAGATGATTGCAAAGTTGGAAAGAAAAGGAAAACCGGGGAAAGTGACTGTTTAGTTTCAGCGGAACCTTCGGAGAAGAAAACGAAAACCCAAGGAAAAGACAAGGTGATATAACTAACTCTTATTTTAGGTTTAGAAGGGCTAAGTGGTTAATTCTCACAGGGAATAAACACTTACAGGAGCTAAAGCGATTAAAAATATAAAGTCAATAAAAACGGTCAAGCTCAGCTTTGAATTTAGCAATGTTTGGCTGGTCCAATGTGACAGCAGGGAGAGTATTCCATAGATTGACAGTGGAGGGGAAAAGTTCCCATATAGTAGTTGGTATTGCAGGCGATACTTCTTTGGGTGGTAATTTCTAGTGTTCTTACATGGCATGGCGATTTCTCTTGGGATTTCTGTAATACCCAGGGGAAATTGGAAACAAAAGTATGATGAAATCTTTTTTTTGGGGGGGGGGGAGCGGGGGTAAACAAGGTACATTATGGTCTATGTGAAAATGATGAATCGTGTGAACACCTACCTGATATGTGACTCTCCACTCTGGAGATCGGCGCGGCGCGGCTTCACTTCGTTACAGAAATCGCGCCAAAATCACCGTTCTTATGAGTCAACGGATGCCATCCGATGTGGTCTTCGTGCCAACACAAAGGCTATCCGGTATGGATTGAACGTAGCGTCGGACGGGAGTTGCAAGGGCTCGTTTGTTACTAGAGACTCTTCAAGTATGGTTCTCGAAATTGAGGATTATGTTCTGTTTGTTTTCTTGTATAAGGTCGGCAAGCCAGGATGTAGTTCAGCCAACCTGGTGGACCCTAACTCGCAAGTTCTTAATGTTACCAATCATCTTAATTGTAATAGCTTATAACAGAGCAAATCTAGCCATCAATTGCTGGTGTTGGTATCATCATGCACTGGTGTTGGTGTGACTATTTAACAAGCACGAAGCGTTCGCCATATCGCTTTTGATGTGTTCGCGTGAGGTCTGGGTCAAAGTGGCCTATGATTGTTCCACGGCCTTGTACTTATGCTTGTGCTTATATCGACCCCGTTTTCACTAGTCAAAGCTACGACAAAAGCATAAGCACAAACACAAGAAGAACGAACTTGTCCATTTTTCTTGTGCTTATGCTCATGCTTATGTCGCGGTAGTTTTCACTTGTTTACACATGTGCTTGTGTGTGTGCTTATGCTTATGCGCTAGTGAATAACGAGGCTTAATACAACAACGACAACAACAACAACTTTATTTCACATTAAAAAGTTTAGAAGTCATTAAAAAGGGAACAAGAAGTATTTCACAGCACAACCCGCAGTTAGCTTAAGCTAATTGAGGCGAGAGCGAAGTGGACCAAAAGAAAAAAAACAAATATGAGACTGAAAAACTAGCCATAATAATATTACAAAGAGAACAAAATTTGATTCCCTGCACGGCCTAAATTATACGCTAAGAATTGCTAAACTTAAATAAATACTCTACATCTAATAACAGCCCGGTGTATAGTAAATTTGGTACTGCCTGGGAAAGTTAATATGATAGTGACAGTATATGATAAGGAAATTATACTTTACTGTTTGGAGATTTGCCACGTTTATGTGATTATTTGCTATGCAGGGTGACCAAATTTTACTTGTCCTAGAAAAAAGAGGCATGCATTACAACATTAAAATTAGATTTAGCTATTTTTTGGAATAAATATTTATTGAAATAGCAGTTGTTATACTTTAGTTTATCAGAGACTGACTATTTAAGAGATTGTTTCATGGTCTCTCTCTATATCAAATATTGATAAATGTGAAATAGATATTAATTATATTAATCTATAGTCAAGTTTACATAATGTTCAAACAGCTTTTTTCTGGCATCCTTGATTAAGAGTGCACGTGAAACATTGCTCTTCAAATCAACGCCAGTCTTGATTTGAATTTGATAAAAATGTACTTTAACAGCAAATATATTCAAATCCATTGTCAAGTTTTTCCATCCAGCGCGGAAACATCTCTTTTATCGCCGATATGTTTTTAGACTGTTCAGTTTTTCCTTACGATCGTAACGATCGCGTTTCACGTGCGCCATAAATCTTAACATGCACCAGCTCTAATTTTTTATATTCTTCCTTGACGATGATCGCTTTAAGTCTGGTGCTATGACGGCTCTTACCCTGATATGAGTACAGGAAGTCATTAACAATGGCCACGACAGGACTAGATAATACTCCTTTTCACATCACCTGAATACCAAAAGCTTTTTTTTTTTTCTATCAGCTAGAGATAAAAAACGTCATCCCCTTTTCATTGCGGATCTGTTTTCACCGTCTAATTTTTAAATTGGGCCTTGACGATGATCGCTTTAAAATCTGCACTCCAGTGACAGTGTTGAACCAGGACTAGATAACTCCTTGGGACCACCCTGCCTTACAAAAAATATATCTGTTTTCACCATCTTTTGCAGATAAAGTGTTGAACCAGAGTGGGACCTTCTCTAAAAAAAGTCTTTTGCAGATATAACTGTCCCTCAGTGTGTTATCACTCACTGATTCTACTTAGTCAGGGTTTTCACATAAGTGAAAGAAGCCCTGACCTCCAAGAACATAAATTCGATAAACATAAGCACATTAAGGCCCGGTTCAGACGCCGAACTTTTCGTGAGCCGAACCTTATTCGAACTAAGGCCGACCCAAACTATTTAGACTGCCTGACTTGATTTAGACGCCGCTCTTAATTCCAGCCGAAGTAAATTCAAAAGGAGAAAAATGCTCGTTTTGGTCAAACTGCTTACAAAATACGTTATTATAATTTATGTATTAGGTTCGGTACATGAAAAGTTCGGCGTCTGAATCAAAGCCGTTCCAAAGTCGTTCCACAGTTGAAATTCCCGGCCCGGCTAGGCGTAAAGAACGGCTGAGCCGTTCCAAATTGAAACAGGCGTTATTAATTGACTCAGACGCCGAACTTTTCATGTACTTAATTCAATGTATTAGGTTCGGCTCATGAAAAGTACGGCGTCTGAACCGGGCCTAAGACTGAAAATCAGACGCTTTTACCAGAGGCATTGCGAAACGCAATTCTAAAACTTAGTGAACAACAATACCAAGCAGCTTCTTTTTTTTTCTATCAGCTACAGATAAAAAGCAGGCTTCATCTTTTCTTCTTCCTTTTCATCAGGAGCTTTTTTGACTTACAATTAAAAACTGCCCGCTACTAAACCTGAAACTCCACCACTGGCGCGGCCTCATGAATATCGAACTGTAGACATACTTACGTTTCCTGACTCCATGGAAACTTTTCAGCAGCTGCCGTTGTCGGCCCAATTAAGCCCACGCGGTTTTAGAGAACAAGTAGAATGTTACCAGGACTGAACCTTCGTGGAGGGAACCCCAAGGTCACCGTCAACCACCCTCTGAAAAAATTCAGTTACTTCGTGAAATAGCATTTTGTTTGACAAGTCCGTAAGTAGGTAATACAAGTGTGAACTATGGATCATTATAAACCAACATTAACACTTACTTCTCACTTAGGGCAAAATGTCGGCTTAGGGGAGGGGTAAGTGGGCAGTTTCCCAGAAACGTATAATATTAAACTCAAACAATAACAGAAACTTCAAACAACCAAGAGAGAAACCCCCTTTTGTTAACACAAACCTCCAGACAACTTGGTAATTTACAACAAAACGCTTCCAAAAAGGGAGAGTGGCCTCGAATGTGTGGATCAATGGAAAGTGTTTATTGCTGATTTTCACAGCACTTATGATGTTTTGTGAGTGCTTTACGGGCGAATAAACGTAGCCACTAACTGTAAAATCCCCCACGGGTGTAAAATCAACAAGAAATTCAAGAAAGTGCGAATCAAGACTGCTGGAGCGCTCTCAGGCTCTCTGCCTCTAAATCATGTCTGAATTCTCACTATCCACATTTTACCACCCGAACGGCTAAGAAACAAGCAGACGCACAATTATCCCGGAACAGTTATCCATTTTTTTTGGTTTTCTTGTGCTCACACTCGTCTCCGTTGAAGTGTTCACTTGACACGACACTCTTGTTCTGTCGCTTGTGTTTGAGTCATGCTCCTTTTCCTTTTTAAAAAGGCTTTGTTCGATCAGACAATCGTGACGATGAGTAGTCCACTTCTGTTCACTCCCTTAGTACCTCTCTACCCGCACATACCGACTGCAGTCACGTTTGAGTCCCACATTCGCACATAGAAACACGTTTAGTTCTGTCTTCTGTTCGTCGTTTTATCGTATTTGTGGTTGCTATTGCCGGATGCCCGCCTTGTCATATAAGACACTGAGTAAGATGCTTATCGAACAAGGTAACAGAAGAGAGACAGACGAAATGTTATTCAGTAGCTATTCAGTTTAAGCCAGGCCAAACGATAAACAAGAAGTGCAGCACCTGTTATAACTCCCCTCGATTTCTGGCTAGATTGGTTTCAAAAGTATGTCTTGCATGTCCAGTTTTTTGCGATCGGGGATCGAAATATCATCCTCTCTAATTCTCATTAAACACTTAAACCTTTTGATAGGACAAACCCCTCTTTGTTCCTTCATCGTAGTCAACGGCTCTTAAGTAAATTATGATCGTTAAGTTTGTTCCTTTAATTTAATGACCGGAATTACTTTAACGCTTACAGTTCACGAAATTAACACGCATTATATTAGCTCCGAATAGACTGTCCACAGTTCCTATAAAACTGCGATAATGGACACCAATACGACCAATACAACTCGGTCTTTTCATTTTGGTTCGAATGCTAAATTTTGATATGCAGAATACACTTAAAGACATCCTTGTCAGCAGCTTCAAATTGAAAGTACACAAATTTACAGTACTTGTGGTATAATGGGAATATTTGATAATTAATAGCCTCTGCTATTTGTACTTATATGAGGATCTTTCTGGAGAAGCTCAAGTGAGCTTGCTAACATCCCCAAATGTTGTAATACCCAGATATTTAGCAGATATTTTTATGGTAAGTTACAAAGATTGAAATAAAAAAATCCATTGAAACCGTAAAAAATAGTCATAAATAACATTGAACTGGTTGCTACGGACCTTAAGTGGAAGACGCATAAACGGATGCATTAAAGAGAAGGATTCATGTCAGCTTTGTTATGAAATACGCGAACGTAAGTGAATTATTATTGGATCAGGAGCGGATAAATATATAACATATCTAATCTTCCCTTACATACCCAAGCTCAAAAAGTATCGGTCAGAGGTGAAAATGTAAGTCAAACCAAGTTTTTTGGCGATTTTTTCAAGCACGAAATAAATTTTGCCCGGTCCTTCTGTGACAATATCATGGCTTAAAAACAACTCTGTCTGACGTTAGGTTTGTTTTGGCTCTCACAAAGGAAACTGATTATTTTGAGAGACTCGTCACTTTTTTGCAATATATTTCGTGACCCTGTTTTGTCCCACGCTATACCGGTGTTTTTTTAAAACTTAACTCTTCAACCCCGCGGTTAATGCGGTTTCACGATATGAAACCGGCAACAGCAAGTGTTTTTCATTCTATCAAACTATCTTGAATTTCGTGTTTAAATTATTTGAAAGTTTGTAAAGCACTTAAAACGCGAGTTTGGCTTGCCTATTGGTTCAGTTAACGTCACCTAGACTCCACCTAGTTAAATGTCCAATGCATTAATTTCATTATTTGTTTTTTAAGACTATTAAGGAAGCAATTGAAATTTTTTTTGTCAATTTAAAGGTATTTTGTTTCAATATTTTTTTTATCAACTTTGTCGGCATAGCTTGAATAGATTTCCTTAAAAATTATACGTTGTAATTCACATTACATAAATCTTCTTGCGGATTTCTTGGGTATTAGCGAGGTTTTTGCATGTTTTGTTAAATTCCCAAATTGTTTATGCAACCTTCGAAAGGAGCTTTCAGAAGGTCAAAAACGTTTTGAAGCTAGGGAACTGTTACTTTGGTTTCATGATGTATAACCAATAGTTTTAGTTAGGTTAATGTAAACGGTTTTTATGTCCAATTACCCCGACCCGTATTTAAGACCTCTATCTGCTTATTTTTCTACTGTGTTCACTTGCCACCCTAGTCGGGGGGAACTTAAATTTAAAGAGAAAACATCTTTGCAATGCTTCGACATCCGTCAAATTTACTGTGTCACTTAAGTGGATTTAAAAAAAAGGGAATATGTATTGAGAAAAAAACGAAACTGCACGTTTGTGATCACGACGTATCGGACACGAAATTTCCTGATTATATAACCATGCTTTCTTACGTAATCGACATCCGATTTGACATTTTAAGTTTCTAAATTCTTTTAAACTTATTTTTTTGTTTAGCTACCAGCTACACTGTTCGAGACAGAATAGATATTTGATGCTGCACTTGAAAAAGATCTGGGAATTGAAAGATACTGTACGTAAGCCCTATTTTGGCGTTCTGCTGGATGCATGGGCCTAGAGGTCAACATGTCTTAAAAATCTTTACCAAAAATCACGTTCATCTAAGCGCAGTAACATTGTAAAAGAACTTCAGTAGCATTACTGCCTAATAGGTAACAAACCTTCGACTTCTTTGTGACCGAAAGGTGTACTAACCTATATAATACCGAAATTCATTTTGATAGCCTAGTTTTTTTTTCATATCAACCTTATCTACTACAGAAATTGGTTTTCAAAAGAGCCACAAGAGCCTAACGGTAAAATAATAGTACTGAGTTGTACTAATTTATTTCCACCGCTTATTGCCACAAGCGGTTGATAATTATCTTATCAACCTACGATCACAGTTAGCTATCATATTCGGATAACGACGAGTTACATTTTTCACTCTTACGAAATATAACGGTAAACTTAATTATTTTCCATAGTCTGCATTGATTTATGAGTTAAAAATTTTATTTAATGTGAAACAAAAATCTCCCTGAAGTATTCTTCAGGCGTAATCAGTTTAAAGATGGTTTTGAAAACTTAATAAATATTACTAATTCGGCATCCTTTCCAGCGTAGGTCCACATAGATGAAGCTAGGGTAAGGGGAACGAGCAAAGGTGAATGATTGGATTGGAGTATGAAATTGAACATTTTACAACTTTGACTTTCTAAAAGTTGATATTGCACTTTCGACTCCTAATACAGTATTTGGGGAGCGGAAACAGAAGGGTAAGACTGATGTCGGCAAAAAAAAAGTTTTATTACTATACTTGGACCAAATAATTATGATAAAGGTTCTTGTGATAATTGATCGGACGCGATTAGCAGATCTTATCGATGCCGCCACGTGGCTCAGTCAGTGTGACGAAAATTGTGTGCTTCCATTGTTATACACTGTTCTCATGTTCACTCGATAGTCAAACGTTTAAATACACAAGAACATTATAATAATATGACAGTTTATTAACTTATTAAATACACGATAAGAACGATAAAAACCAAAAAGCACTTCTCACTTTCTTAATTAATTATCTTGTAATGGACTGTCAATATCTCAATGTTTCTCTCTTTAACACAGAATAGACCTTAATGTTTTTAATTATTTCTCCTTTCGGTATAAAAAATACAAAATATACAGCCTTGAAAATGATGTGGATGAGTGTCAACTGTGTTTGCTCACTGCAATACTCTGCTAATAGTCATTTTTTTCATGTTCATAAATGTTCAAATCATCTTGCAAACTGTGGGATCCCATCACGAATGCGGTCAATAGGAGCTCCATATTGAATCAAAAGAGCTGCAGCGTCAAAATTTCCCGCCATAACAGCCACCTCCAGTGGCGTGAATCCATCAGGAGTCTCGTTGGTTAACTGAAGTCCAAGTTCTATGAGACTCTCAGCGCATTTTGTGAGTCCTCGAGCGGCTGCCTCGTGCAATGGAAATAATCCCATTTTCGGTAGCGCCTCTATTGAGAGCTTTCCTTGTTTAATATCGTCAACAATGTCCTCTAAATCAATGTATATATCTTCAACCACCATACCATATCGTCGGTTTTGTTCTTTTCCGTTATTCTTTGTTTGTTCTCTCCGCTTTTCTCCCTGTTCACGATTTGCGTGTTTTCTTTCCAGTTTATCTTGCTTTAGACCCAAATTATTGCCGGTATCACTGGTCATTTCTTTCCTTATATTTCGTCTTCGCCGTCTTTTAACATGTTCCTGGCAAGCTACTTCTCCTTCTTGCTTCATTTTAGTTTCCTTCTTGCTGCCTACGTTCGATGCTGCGTCCGTGATGTCTTGGTTAATCTGACTCATATTTGAGGAAATCTTCACTTATTAAAGCTCCGTATCTTGATTAATGCTGATTAATATAAACAATGTGGTCTTTTTTTAGAGTAAAGGAGCTTAGCTGTCAGCTTATTAATAACGTGATCTAATTTAAAGTCTTGTTTGCATAGTTTCAAAAAAAACAATGACACCCATTTCCCTTGCACGCAATTTTGTTTACGTGACTAGAAGTCGGAAAGTTTGAGATTATTACCCCGAAATAAATATTGTCTCAAGCGGAAACTGGTCCCATCACAGAGGTTAGCATTTTGAGCATCCTACGGAGCTTGTCACGAACATTGCTTCGTACGTAGGTTGCCGGATATCACTTTTTATTATTGTAAAGGGAAAATTTTCTCTTCTAAATCTTTCCTCGCATTATCAATTTCAATCGTTTTTAAAAGAAACTATCAGTGAACTATCTCGTGCAATTGTAAATAAGTGACGTTTAACACGTACACCGCAGCATGAAGTGACCACAAACAGAAAGGAGATATGGACAAAACATGAAAACATTACCAAAATATTCTTGTCTTGTTGGGACATACTCTGTGACTGAACGTGAGATGAAACTATTCAAGGCTTTGTTTCGCACTTGGTGTCTCGGATAAACTGTTATTAATAAATAAAATTTTATTCCCTTTCCTTTCGGTCGATTTACTAGCTACTATCCCTTTGGTGTTGCAGGTGCTGCTGCTGGTCGCTGCATTTATAAGAGGAAAAGTACTTCCTCATAATTTTAACAACTTTATGAAAAGTCAAGTCCCATTTCATTGCCTTTCTGAAAAGCTAAAGGAAGAAGGCTACAACTACCGACCGTCCTCCAAAGCTTTTCCCACAAAGAACTTACTGACTTATTTCAGTCACAGTAATGGCGAGTTTGATAACTTCGATGATGTGGTTATTAACTGTTTTACCATAACTTAAGTTCCTTTGGCAGAGAAATAATGTTTGACTTGCTTTTATGGCTGTAGATCAACGGATAAGGCATGTGCCAATATTGATGTCATATCACCGATAACAGGTTGGCATCAAATTGGGACAGCTTGTCTCTTTTCACGAAGAGAAAAGAGGATAGTGCTTTGAGAACTGATTCATATCAAAAATTGCTTGATTTTTTTTCAACTTAGGAATGCTTGTAACGCAAAACGTGTCACGTGACGTAGTTCAAGTTTAATCTCACCAAATCGGCTTATCGTTGCATTCAGTTGTTAGCGATTAATTGCACCCTTATTTACGTTCCAGTGAGCTACATACAATTCATGCACGAAATCATTGACAAATAGAGGTAAAACGTAGCTGATTGGCCAATTTATAAACTGAGGGCGTAGTTGGAAACTGTGCAGCATTTTCCACCCTTTCTCAATCGGAAGGAAGACTGCGAAGCACTTATGTACAATTCATTTGGCCTTGTTGACTCGA
>CALNXK010000021.1:847500-890000 GCA_942486035.1 Porites lobata | reverse complement strand
AGTTCCGATAGTCAGGTTTAAGTTCTCGTGATTTTCACCCCTCGCTTCACCTGTTTCTTCCAAACTGATGCTCTTCAGAAAATCTGAGCTAAACAAAAGTACGACGAAAAGATAACGAAATAAGCTTCATTGGCGGTCAAAACTGCCAATACTCATGACATCATTCGTTAGGCAACAAAGTTTAATTTGTCCCCCGTAAAGGCTCGGTCTACATGTCTCGGTATAATTGAAACAGCGATATTAGGCATAAAGATAAAAAAATTCTGATTACAGACACCGGTACTCCCCCATCCCCAAAGAAGCGGGGGGAGCCTCGATTGAAACTACTGCGTGTAGTAAATATTGAGACAGCTGACTGGAAATCAGTCGTATTACTGCTCCTGCTTGTAATTAAGAAAAGCTTCAAGAAAAAAACACGCCTGAGCCAAAAGAAAAAATATTGCCTTTCCTGTGCTGCTGATTACAGCATGTTACACGATCTTAAGATGGCTGTCGATGTGTCAAAACCACAAATGACATTCTTATTTGAGTACGATCATTCCAGTTAAGTCTACTAAGTAGTACTTTCCACTGTTGTTTTTCACCGTATTTCTTTGGGATTTTAAAGGTTAGTTGTCATTTTAATATTTCCTGATTTTATTTGATGTAACTGAAAAAATATCGTGACCTGTCTTTTTTGTTGATTTTCATGTCATTCGATGTTACCTTATACTTATATATATTATGTTCAAATACTGAAGTGGATTTTTTTTATTGTTTTAAGAGTTGAGCAGGTTTAGTCGTGGTAAATGATATTGTCCAACAGTCATCCTTGTCGAACTTGTCATTTATAATAGCTGCTCAATGTCTAGGGTTGGCCGCACACAGAGTCCGTCAATAAGCCAGTTCTGAGTTCCAAAAACTCTCACTTTCAAAACGAGGTTGAGTGCAAAACCTTTCTTGAGAAAATGACTTTCCTTTGCATGAGAATACAAAATCATTTTCATATCATTTGGCAACTCGGAAGTGGTAGCCTATTCTAAGTTGTGTCCTCTGTTTAACTGCTTACTCTTTCAACAAAAGGATCAGCTGCAGAGCAATAGGGGAATTCTAACAGGCCTTGGCTTGGACGTTTAAACTTATTGTATCCCAAGGTAGCGCTTGAGTGCCGCGCCTTTTTTAGCAACTAATTTTTTTTGAGACATGGACAAACGGTGTTCACAAAAAAAAATCAGAGTTGTTTGAAAGAAAATAAGCCAGTATATTTGCGTGAGAACGCTGTTAAATAATAAGAATTGACAATTCCACTAAGCTGAGATTTCCTTTTTAAATAATTCATCATGATCAGCTTAACGTAACGGAACATGAATTGTGAATATATTCACAGTGCAAATAAGTTGGATGTTTCTCGTTTTATAGTATACTGTACCAGAAGCGTTATATGCTTCCGGACTCTACTCAACGCGCATCCGCAACATGGCACCATTCTAATTTGTACTATGCTCAGTTGTAGCGTGTTACATTCAGCTTATGCTACAGTGCAAACATCCGAAAGATGTTAGTTTGTGCTTGGACATCTGGCAAAGTCATCACACTGTCTCTACCCGGCTGCAAAACTTGTTTTTTCTCTGCACTGTGTATTAATTTGTTTTCTTTTTCATTTTTGTTACATCAGCTTTAGTCTTTTGAGATAACAGATTATGTTTGACAAATCTTTTTGAATTGGCAGTCAACAATTAAAATTCTGATCAGGGATGTTTTGTACCGACATCAAGCTTCACGATCTTTGGTGAGTTATGTACACGCCATAACAAGCTTTGTGTTGACTTATTTTATAAAGCCTTACAAGACAATTGCTCAATGCTAGGTCATCTGATCACACGTATTTTTTGATAAGCTTTTCGGTCTTGACGTAATTTTTTCCCTTTGTTTTCTACTCATCATCATACACCTAAAAATTCTCACGAAAATGTTTAAGTCCAGGGTCTGTTGCCGCAGGTACTGTCAAAGTCTAAAAATCTATCACGGGCATAGATATTAAAAGCATTTTTAAAAAATAATTTGCAGGCCAGAGTACAAAGAAAGAACCATTGCCGGACGTTGGTTCTTAGAAAACGGAGGACGTTAGTAGCAATAATACTTGAATTGAAGAGTTTTATATAGTTCTAAAGTGCAGATAACAGACATACGAACCTCTGCTCTCTCTAGCTCCCTCCACTCTGTGATTTCAAACCTTGGGTCGTCATTTAGCTCTCTAGTGTCAATGGAAGTTTTAATATTTCCTGATGTTACCTTCCATAAAAAATATCATGACCTGTCTCTTCGTTTTTCATGTAATTCAGTGTTTACTTATAACTTATACAGTGTAGATTCTTTATTTTAGTTTTGTCACGTGATGTTCCATAAATCGCCATGTTTGTTTTGTGATTTAAGGGCACTCATGTTCTAGGGAAACCAGCATACGAATTCTGTCAATTTTAAGTTGTGTCGTCTATGCAGTTGAGAATTTTGGTCTTGAATAATACTAGATTCCACGATAGACATGATATGAATCTGATCTTGGCCTTCATGGATATTCTTCTTTATTTTTCTCAATATTGTAGGTGTGTTAGTAAAGTTCCAACTTGGATTTTACAAGTTCTCACGGTCCATAAACACAGGTGTTGACGCATTAGGTCAGGATTAAACTTCAGTAGAAGCTCTGTGGTTCATAAAAACAACAACAGCAGCAGCAGCAGAAACGTTCGTTAGCCCTTGTCTTGGCAGGAGATGTATGGGTCAAAACTACACAGGTCTATTGACGCATAGTCTCTTATTATTGGATGGTCTCGGATAAAAGACAGACTTCTCTTTACCAGGGTGACGTTATCCAACTTCTCCTTTCCACCTCAGCAACAGGGAAATTTCTCCAGGGCTGGTTTGACACTTTCCGCCGTTGCCAAACGCCATGCTTTACAGATTTGCATTGTTGAATTTGCTCTGTTTAAAATCGGGCTCCCGTTAGGAGCACTCTGTGCTCGGCTCTGCGAAGGAAGACTCAAGAGCTTCACATTTTTCTCCCCCAATTCCCTTGTTCAGTGACACAGCATCCAGTTTGAACCGTTTGGTAATCAATTGCTGCTGTCAATTCTTAATGTTAGTTGTTTTGTCTATTTAGTGGAGTATTTTAGTTTTTGAACAAAAGGTTCCACGTTAGGCATACTTCGGGGGCGCTTTCCATTTGTCAGAACTGGCCGACCGGCCGGCCGGACCATTGCCGAACCAGTCAGTTAGCAAATGAAATCTACTTTTTCCAAAGGTTTTTGCTGAAAAAACATCTCCTTCCTGCATACTATTTGGGACTTGACTGATCGGGCAGAAGTGAAATTGTTATTACGACGGGAACGCTCTGGCCGGTCAGTTCTGACAAATAGAAAGCTCCCTTGGTAATTGTTAGTGGCCTTTTCTCGGACCTCCGTGAATAATCCAGGTCGGTTTTTTCCCCAGTCGACTTCTGTCGTGATTTACGGGAAATTACAGAACATCTGAGTGTCTTGAATGGAAAAAAAAGACTGCGAAAGCAAAGGTTGATTTGCGTGAGAAGTTTGTTACCTAATCATGACTGAGTAGATTGAACTAAGCTGGGATTTCCGCCTGAAATAGTCGGGCCGTTATCATAAGATAACGGAACAAAGAAATCTTGTTTGTGGTAATTATAAGTAAGTTTGATTTGTCCCGCGTTCTCTTGTAACCAGACGATATACAAGCGGTACATGTTAACTCATGTTTCATGACAAACAAACTTGTTAAAAATAATACGAAATTGGACCAAAAAAGGGGGAGGGGTGGTGTACGGTCCCCTCAGACCACCTTTAAATTCGCCCTTGGAGGGGTGGCAAACCCCGAAACAGAAAGAGGCTGACTATGGTACAGAGCATTTTTACTCACGTGGCCAGCATCAATGCAAATTTATTGGAACAAAAAAAACGGTTACATAAGGACTTGTTTGGAATACCTGCATGGCCGCCGTTTCGTTGTTTTAGAACACCAATATGGTCGCCGTGACGTTTTGTGAAAACGCTGTTTTAGTGCGTCCTGCACTCGCGCTGGAAATCATCAGTCATTAAAAGATCCAAACTGAAAAAAGTAAAGAAAGAATTATTTGGCTACGAGTGTAGTGAAAAAAGACTGACAGTGTGGAGATTCGCATTTTGCTGTATAGAATAAAATACACCGACTGTGGAAAGAGATGTGTCTGAATCAGTGCTTCTGGGAAACTGTCGGTAAGGAAGTATCCTCCCACGCAGGCGCGCGTTTTTAGGGGAGCTCATTTTTCATCCCTCCCCTAAACGAGCTCCCCTAACAACGCCTGCGTGGGAGGCTAGTAAGGAAGTTGAATATGTTAATTTTTGAACAACGTATGAACGGAAATATTGTGTATTTCATTATGGTGTGATTTATCGTTTAAAAGTGCAATTTTTGACTTCTTGGAAAACAAATCTAAATGATTTATTCATTCGTCGCAAATGCACGCAAGTCTGTAGACCACAAACGGGAGGAATACCGTTTGAAAACTTACGAAAATTGTAAAGCACAGTAGAAAAAAAAAGAAAGCAAATTTTATTTCACAGAGTCCTATGTTAAACAGTAGGAGAAACGTTACCTGTACAAGGAGCTTTTCACAAAACGTGGATCAAAGGTTCTTTTATAAAACTCTTTCTGAAACTCGTACGTCGGAAAGAGTACACATAGTCCCTTTCTGGTAACTTTTTGGGGAAAATGTCAGCTGCAAATGACACAACATTTGAAAAACTAGTACTAAGAAAGTAATAATCCGTTGGTTCTGCTCTTTAAAGGGGCTATGCCAAGGTTGAGTAGTTTATTTTGTTGATAATGGCAATCGCGCATCCTTATGTCCAATTGTAATTGCTATTGTTTGAATCATGATAAATTTTGTGAAACAGCTCATTTAAAACTGAGATGCTTTGATACTCAGATGAACAGGGTGAAAACGCTAACAAAACCATGGACGTCAATAGTTTCGCTCCCATCACCGTCTGTATGTTTGTACTTCTGATATTACTGGCTGTTTTGGCAATTCTTGGAAATGGCTTTGTTCTTGGTGTTATTGCTCGGTTTAAGATGTTTCGTACCTTCCCCAACATTCTGACTGCCAACCTGGCGTTGGCCGATTTTTTGAACGCGCTTATCAACATACCAATCTACTTGCTCTGGGCTGTCCTGAGAGTTAAATGGTTTACAGGAAAGACTTTGGCGATTGTTTCGTTTTTCCTCTCCAACCTCAGTAACCTCCTTAAAATCGCCTGCATGATGGTGCTGCTGATAAACGTCTTCCTGGCGATAGAACTAGAACTGAAATATTTCTCCTGGAAGACAAATAAAAAAGCTTTGTTAATAAACTTGGTTATATGGTTGGTCTGTGTTACTGCCACTGTCTCGCGGTCAATTTTTCATTCTGGTGACGATTTTCAAGATGCCCCTGTTTTCAAATATCGCCTTGCATTTGCAGCTGAAGCCAGATACGCCCACATAGCAGCCACTTCAATTTACATCTTCACTTCAGTAGTATTTGGAGCCCTGGTTTTCTGCTCAGTGCAAAGAAAGAAACGACAGGTGAGACAAAAAGTTAGATTGGAATTGTTTACGTTTCGTCGATTTTCTCTCCGTTCCGGACTGAATATTCTTATTTTTCTGCTGATTTTGGGTTGAAAGTATTCTTGGATTATTCTTACGTAATGGTTTGATGACTTTTTCGTTTTAAAAGATATTGGGGTACTAGTTAATTGCGGTTAAAGTAGGTTATTTCGTTTTGGTGACCAGTTTTGCCGCTTAGAGAAAAGAATAGTGTCATTGTATTGTATTAACAGATTTTTCAACACACAAACCTATATCCTTTTCAAAATCTCAGCCTTGAGTTTATTATCATATTCGTAAAATTCGCTAATAGCAGCCTCGATATTCTCATAAAATATTTATTGAAAACTGAATCATTTGATAATGCAATTCTAGCATTTTGATTGGCTTAGCCATTATGGTATATGAGCTATTAGTAAAATCCAACTAGTGGTCTATTATGAATGCTGCGTTCTGATTGGTTGAGCTACTACTAGGCCGGGGGGCTATATGTTATAGCCCACTAGTAGCGAAAAGCGCCGGCAATTTGGCGAGCAAAAAATGATTTAAGTCTAGCTTTAACCAGCTTCGATATTTTTGACCAACTAGTTGGATTTTACTGAAACAATAATTATTCCCCTCGCCCTCATGGCCTCTGAGTCTAAGGAATAATTGTTAATTATACCATGCTCTCCATATATGCTCGCGCTTGTTGGATATGAGATGATTATAGCCAACTCGGTGCTAAACGCCTCGTTGGCTGGAATAATTGTTAATTATTCTTATATAAAAAATGAATCGGATTACAGGAAAATAACAATACATTCCGAGAAAGTTAGTTGTGGGCCAATCAGCAGCTCGTAAAAAAACAATGAGTTACGTGGAACTTACTTAAAGCACAAAATTGATAATAATGACAGCAAACGTTTTTCAAGAAGCAGAATGTTTCACCAGGTAATCGACACTTTACATACAACACCCTGGAGACATATTTATTTGACACAAGTTTGCCGCGCTTCACAATAACATGCGATCTCAAGTCAAGAAGATAACTGACGTTTACGTTTTTTGCCGCCTTCATTCACTCTAACGGACCTCTCAGGAAACATAGGCTTCCTTCAGAGGGTTCAAAAGGTCACTTCTGTAGGTTGTAATTGGGTGATTTCGATCATAGGCGTACGGGAAATTATCGTATACCGTATACTGGGGTTCCACGGTACATGATTAATGATCACTCAGCCGTCGACCTAGAC
This sequence comes from Porites lobata, assembly GCA_942486035.1. Classification (NCBI taxonomy): domain Eukaryota; kingdom Metazoa; phylum Cnidaria; class Anthozoa; order Scleractinia; family Poritidae; genus Porites; species Porites lobata. Next base: position 883,155 of record CALNXK010000021.1, on the reverse strand, counting down.
CCCTGCTTTCAGTAGACGAACTTATTGTACTCGATATATACCTAACGTTTTTACTGTAAATAGGGCTCAAAATTACTACTATTATGAAGATGTTAACAGATGCATTTTAGGCGTGTTGCATTCAAAATGAAAACGATGGTATTCCTTTTATTCGCAGAGAAAAAGACTCAAACTGCCTCGACTCCAAGCTGAGGCCAGATTCCAACTGCATATCCGGGCTGCCAAAACTGTGGCCATCACTATCCTTGCATTCATTGCGTGTTATACTCCACCTGCTTTGATTGCAGCCTGGCTAAGTCGTCCCGTCGGATCCACTAGTGTGGCTTGGCCTGGTCACCTAGCCTTCTCTTGCATATTCTCAACCAGCGCGATTAATCCAGTCATCTATTGTTTTAGAGCTCGAAAGTTTCGCCGTGCCCTGAAACAGCTTCTTCAAGATCCTTGCGGAAAAACGGCTTTCCTAAAAACCAACCACAAGCAACAAGTCAAACAGAATGTTCCACGTATGAATGCAAGAGGGGCTGCAAAAGGCAGGAAAGCTGAGAATGAATCTGAAGATGCCAGAAATATACATACAGCCTATGCATCTCTTCACCAGCTGCCTCGTAATCCCGACCACTGCAGAGGTGAAATAGCTTGCAGAATATGTGCCTTTGACAAAGGGAGAAATGGTCTAAGTAAAGAAGAAGAAAATGGAGCATGCTTGCGGAATCAAGTCATGCCTTACTTAAAACGTTCCTCAGACTTTGCAGAGACAAGTTCCAGAGAAGAAAATTCAACAAGCTTCAACAACACGACACGATCACAAGCGACTCTTTTTGACTGTGGAGGTACACCCAGAACCTAATGACCGATCATCAAAACAAAAGAATACAGAAGCTCCTCGGCAACGCCCAATGATAGTTCCCTGACTAGAACTGAAAACTTTATGGTAGTGGCTCAAAAGCAATTCACCAAACGAGAAAACGATGGAAAGTCCAAAACGAAAAGCAAGTACTAACACTGGTGACGACATCGTGGAGACATACGCAGATACTAAATGCCAAAAATCAAGCTCCCTAATCATGGGCAGTCCTATCCAGCTTGATTAAAATGTAAGGAGACAGGAGTGCGATCACTGAGTTGTTGGTGGTTCAGGATGGATCGGCGGTGTTCTCCAAATCTTTCATTTAGTTGGCGTTTGGTCTCTCCGATGTACTGGCATTTACATTTGTTGCATTGAATTAAGTAGATAACATTTTTTGATTTGCATTCCGTAGGGAATATCTATCGGTAATTCAATTATTCAAGTTTATTAATGGTTTCTCGAGAGTTAAGCTTGACAATTATTTATCTTTCTCTCGTGCTAGCACTAGATCAAGAAATAGTAGGAAGATCTGGAAATCTTTTTCAAGAACTGATATTTTAAAATTCTCTTTCTGGCATAGATATATAGATAAATGGAACTCGTTACCAGATTCTCTAATATGTGCCGATTCATTGTCAAAATTTAAAAAGGGCTTAAAAGAACACTTTTTCACTAGTACGTAATGAACATAAAATTGTTGCGATTGCATATCTAATTTGATAATTAGATAATTTTAATAACTCCATTATTAATAGATATATTTTAGTGATATCTTTTACATTTCTTCTTACATTATAATAGTCTTTATGTGACTTATATTTCCTTAATAGCTTTGTAGATATTTTTAGGGGGTCATCTTACATGAGGATTCAGTTCCTCCCTGATGGCAGCCTTTTGTATTGATTATTACAAATAAAGTTGTTATAAATAAATAAATAAATAAATAGATAAGTGGTCAATGATTTTTCTTTGTTTTTGTTTGGGAGATCCAGCACTACTCATTGGTTTGTTGCTGTGGTCTTGCTTACATTTTAAATATTACAAAAAACGCGCATCGAAACAAGCTTTTACTGTGCTGATCAAAATGCGTTTTGCATTTACTGGTTTGTAATTAAGCTTCAAAACGTCATAATAAATCGAATTCATTTCAATACAAGCTAGAGAGGAGCTTGGGGTGCATTTTTTCGTTTGCAGGTACATGGGCACATAACACAGGGGAGGCTGTTAAGTGGGGGATCTTATAAGCGGCAGTTTACGGACCAGGGAGGGGGGTACTTCCTTATAACAGGCTCATGGGGATGTGCCGCTGGATGGGGTCGCAGTTCATGACTGTATTGACTATAATGGGGTCGCATTTTCAATAGAGTTACTAGAATGGGGTCGCACATTTTCGGATTTTTTGGGGTAAGACAGTTCTTCATATCTAGGGTTAGCAAACGTATACTGCAGATGAGAAGTAAAGTGTTCTTCGTTCAATCTAAAAATGGCTCAATTCATAAAAATAGAAAGTGACTAAGTTGGGATCGCGAAAATTACATATTTGCCCAAAAGTGACTAAGATGGGGTATATAATTGGCCACAGAATAGACTATAACCGGGTAGGGGCTTAGAGAGGTCAGCGGCACATACCCAGCAAAATAAACCCAAGTACCCCCCCCCCCACCCGGGTTTCCGGAATATGGAAAATCAGCTGTCTTACCCTTTTGCTCAGGGTATGCCTAAAAAAGACTTACATGGTAAGAAAGGGTAAACAGAGAGACTTTATTCCATGGAATTCAATGCCTTGATAAGCTGGTTGAGAGTTTGTTACAGAGTGACTGTAATGATTGTAGTCGTTGCTTTAATAAAGATTTGAATGTAGAGGGGAGATTCGACATCGATTTTGTAATTCTTTGAGTAAGAAGTCTCTGTTGAGCAATAAGAAATTTTGTAATCTAAAACTAAAAAAAATCATTACAGCAGGACGGAGGTTAGTTTTACAATTCATCATGATTTTCATCATTCGGTTCATCTTCGATAAAGACTTTGTAGTTGTTCATAATTTCATCCATGCTCAGCTTTCCGTCTTTATTGTCGTCTGCTTCTTTGATCAATGTTTTTGGTTCTTCTTGTGAGAAATCGTCGTCCGGGAAAAGCCAGCTTTTCATCTCCTCTTTATCAAGCTTTCCATTTTTGTCTTTATCGAAACTGTTGGTGAAATCTTTTTCCATTTCTTCTTTTGCATCATCATTGACATCGCTAAAGGTGGCTGAAAGAAATATTTAAAGCGAGGATGAGGGAAGAGACGGGGAATAATGAGCCCATTTGATATGGCATGTTTTAAGAGCAAGCACCATATTTAACCGCATATTGAAACAATTATTCACTGAAGTTTTCGTATCAAAATGAGTTCTAGCCAGTTAAATTTATCGGTTGACAAGGGATCAATATGATCTCTTGCATTTGACCAATCGGAAGGAGCGAACGAAATTCCCGCGAAATTTTCCCGCCTTTTAGCGCCCACGGCTTCTTGCCTCCGTCATTCAACGAGACAGGCTTTTGCATGGAAGTTTGATTTTTTTAATTTTCTCGTAGAAAGTCTGAGGCTATCAAAAGGTCCCGATATTGAAAGGGACAGCTTCGTAAACCCCGATTTGAAAGAAGAGGATTTTGGAGACCCTACAATACTACAATACAATGGAAAAAACAGAGCGAGACGTAAGTTTTGTACCTCGTGCTAAGCATTACTCTTCTGTTATTTAAAGACCTTTGCAAAACGAGGGTTTAAATACCAGACGGAAGATTTTCTTACCTAAAAATTCTTTCTTTGATACCTCGCCGTCCTTGTCTTTATCGTGTTTTTTTAGACTGTCTTGAATCGTAAACTCGGCCATCCGTGGATTATCCTGCAAGCCACAGCAAAATGGCGAAAAATATTTATACTCTCTTGACTTTATATAACGGTGAGATTTTCCCTAAATATTAGTCTTTCAATACTGCTATAAAGAGGAAGTAAGAAAAGAGAGAGAACAACTCGTTGGCTTGTAATTAGGTTCTCCATAAAACCTTGAATGAGGACGTTTCAAGTCGTAGTCGTGTAAAGACATGTACCAAAAAGTGTGATGCACGTGCAGTGTTGTTGTTGTTAAATGAATCTATTGTTTTTTGTTTGTTTTTTTTTTCTACTTTCTCGTAGTCGTCGTCTTCGTTGTTGCTTAAGTTCCTTAGCAATTAAGAATAGAGGCTGGAACGTTAAAAAAAATAATTTCAACAATTGTGTAACGTACAGACAGAAACATGGTGTTTGTAACAATACTTCAACCCCCACCCCTGAGTTCTGGATTCTATTATATACCATATTTGTTGACCAAAAACGGACGTTCACCTATTTATATACCTATAGAAGCGTTTTGGTTAATAACTGCATGAGCAACATAACCGAACCGTTTTTCCCTTGAGCGGACTATTAGCCAGTACTTTTTATATAGCTAAATGACAATTGCTTTTTACCATTATCTATATTGCAAACAACTCGTGACTGAAATACTTAAGATTTTAAGGGATTTTAGCGAGAGTAGGGGGTAGGGGAGGGTGGGGGTTGCAGAGAATTTTCATAACTCGCTAACCCGAAAGGTGCCTTTTCGAGTAACTATCCTATTGTAGCCCCTTTTAAAGATTTCCAGTCGCTTAAGTACATATATGCTTTTAAAACGTCTTGTTCCCCGTTATGAATAAATGCAATCCTCAATTCCCACCGAAACATGCAAAATGTTGACGCGGAGCAAAGTCGAGTAACTAATGAAAGTATACCACGTGTCATTTGCCCTTATTTTGATGTTTACTAGTAATGTCGTACCCAGATCTCTTCGGCTTCGTAAAAAAGAGATCTAGGTACGAGATAAGTTTACTAGACTGCAAAACGGTGAGGTTTTTTTCTCAAAATCAGTTTAGCGTAGCGTTAAAGTTTCTCCTCAGTCTCGCTCTCCGTTTTCAGCCTTCTCCAGACCTTTTATTTGACTGTTCGCGCCTACTTGAATACGGAAAAATACGAACTGTTTTGCAGTCTACACGTTTACTTACTCCAGGATGGTAGAATGCCACGTATTCTTCTAAATCTAATTTGCCATCTCCATCTTCATCAGCAAATTTAAATTTCTCTTCGTCTTCTTTCATTTGTTCTTTGCTGTCTTCGTCCTTGCCATCATCAGAATAGTGCCCCTTTTTGAATTCCTCCCAGGACACTTTGCCATCTTTGTCTATGAAGTGAAAAAACGGCCCTTTTGAAAGAAGCTAATAGGCTAAAAAACTTTTTTCACTAATCGACAGGTCTATTCACCTTGTTAAATTAGATCAGGGCTGAGCTTGCAGACTTGCTCTGATAATGTGTCGTTCGAATCGAAGCCGTTTAAGTTTTTCAATCTTTTTACGTTGCCTAATTCACCATATTTGATTTTTTTTTTTTTTCAGTAACTCCTTTTTCACTTTTTTAGTTATCATCACTTCGGGTGCGCAAGGGAAACACGCTCCTTTTCCCCATGGCTTGGCGTCTCCCTGGCGCACTTATGACCCAGGCTTTAGTAAATCGTGTTTTATGTTCACCGATTCACTTATTTTCTGTTATTTAAGCTCGTATCGTGCATCTAGTATGTAATATGCAATCCCGGTCCAATTCTATACAAAAATGAAATTTTTCATGTAACTTACCCTCGTCATGTTGTTTCATGGTTTCCAGGACTTCTTTTTTCCTGTACTCTTTGTTGGTCAGGTGAAATCTTTGCCTGATCTCATCTTCCGTTAGGACGCCATCTTTGTTCAGGTCCACTTCATCTTTAATCAACTGCGCTAGTTTCGTTTTCGCGTCCTCGGGAGAAAGTCCTTTAAACTCCGTGTAGTTATCCCCTTATAAATAAAAAGAGGGTTTATTTATATAGCCTGTGTACAGACGCCCACCTCCCCTCCCCGAATTTTAGTGAGGGGAGGGGGGCGTCTGTAGACAGGCTAGTTTAAAACGCAACTCGTTTAACCGGCGTGAATGTCCCTTATACCCTTGGCTACAACGATATAAAAACAGCTAATACTTTTCAGTGCGTGTTTAATTAACTGTTATTCAAAAGAGAGCTAAAACTCTTATGTTTAATATGAAACGAAACTTAAGTGTTCACTGCTTGCCTACAAATTTAACTTTCCGATGTCAAACGGCCTCAAATGGAGTGTTACAGAACTCAAACCCTTAGATACTTAATATCAGTCCCCTCGTTTGTGTGTTTAGTTTTCGTACCCAGAAGTCTCTCTCTCGATGAAAATATTACGCGTTTAGGAAGGCAGTCCCTTGCGCTTCATCACCAGTCACTCGCGTGTCACTAGCGTTTCGCGCTCGTCTCTGTGTGAAAAACGAAGCGCCTAAGGAGGGCGCTGATATCATTTTCATGCATTCGACTGCCGTGATCTCTCAATTCATTCATTAGAGTTCAGAACAGAAAAGAAAGAAAAAAAGAAATTTAAAACAAAATGAAACAACAAGAAAATAAAGGGATGTGTCCTTAAAGCTAAAAATAAAAATGATCAAGAAAGAGGAGGCGATTTGCACTTACATGTACCTGCTGACAATTTTTTTATTTCTTAGAAGACGCTTGTTAATTGAACTTTGAATTATTAATTGCGAAGATATGTTAATAAAAGGAATACACTGGTTTGGTTGTTACAACTCCGCTTCCTTCATTCAATTAGAAAAATCTGTGCTGTCTCTGGGAGGCGGTGCTAATGTGTTTCTTTTCATTTACACCTCTAAATGAAAACTGCAAGTTTAACAGTAACATTTGTCTAACCTTCTTTACCGCTTGAGTGGTGGGGTGCTATCAGATGTTTTCCACAGGTTCTTAACTATCCAGAAACCAAAGTATAATTTCTGGAATAGTCGGTCCTTTTTATAGTCAAAAAACAAATGGGCTGTATCAGGCGACGATTTTTAAAAAACTGATTACCCTACTTATGTTGATAGGGCATCAAGATTTGTTAAAAGTGGATTTCAGCTTCAGACATAAACTTGGCCATATCTTAAGCAGTGGGACCTCCATCAGGTCTTGCCGTAGGCTTTCTAATTTGATTCCTTTAAATATTTAGTCATTGGATCCATAAAATTGTAACCAAGCACTTTGAAATTCTAATGTATGGCCACTCGATACGACAAAAAAAAACTAAACTAATCTCGGTGCCTACTCAGATGTAGACTAGGTTGATGTTTTTGATCTTGAATTGTAGCCATAGTGTCTTTTCGCTCTTTATAGTGATAACAAAAAACGTGAGGGCAAACGCAGTCCCTATACTTACCCAAAAACGCGTCATGTTCCAAGTTGTTATGATCTTGTTCATCGTCCTCATCTCCTTGACTTTCGTCTTCTTCCTCATCTTCCTGACCTTCATCTTCAACATCCTCGCTTTTATCATCGTCGTCCTTCTCTTCGTCGTCTATTTCCTCTTTATCCGGGTCATTTTCATCTGCCTGGTCTTCTGGTTCTTCATCATGTTCGTCCTCAGAATGGCCGGGCGGTAGGTCATCATGTGATGACACGACATTGAAAGTCAGTCCAACAACGAACACTGTTATCCACCATAACCGAAACATCTTGATATCGAATTTTAAGCGAGATCGGCGCTAGCGCACTACAGAAGGTCTGGGCTTTGTGGAAAGAATGGCAGTAACCCTTTGTTCTTTAACGTAGCTGAAATCGAACCAGTAATTATGAAACATAACACACGTGTTTTTTAATCGAGAAGAGTGCGTGCCTTCATTAGAGTGGTACGTTAACCAAAACATCACCGGGATTGCTCCTTTTCAAGTAAAGTGTTTTAGTTACTAAGCACACTAAATAAAATCAGTCGCTTTATTTTGATATCTGTCGAGTTTTGATTGGATACAAATTAAAAACTATGTTTAAAAGAACCAAGAAGAAGTGGATCTTGTTTACTGTGGGTAATGTCGACCGAGGTATCGGTCGATATAGCGGTCGATATAGCGGTCGACACTCGGTCGATAGTCGGTCGACACTCGGTCGATAGTCGGTCGACACTCGGTCGACAGTCGGTCGATACTCGGTCGACACTCGGTCGATAGTCGGTCGACACTCGGTCGACAGTCGGTCGATATAGCGGTCGATAGTCGGTCGATAGTGGGTCGACACTCGGTCGAGACACGGCCGATAGTCGTTCCAGATGTGTCTCGGCCGATATAGCTTTTCGTTCACCGACACTTCGCCGACTTTTCGCCGACATTTCGCCGACACTTCGCCGACACTTCGCCGATACTTGGTCGATAGTTGGTCGATACTTGACCGATGAGTCGGTCAGTAATTGGTCGACACTCGGTCGATGGTCGGTCGACACTTAGCATTTCCTACATTTTCCTACATTTTTGCGGGACCACAGGAGCAGCAGATTCAACTTAGGCTGAGACAGGTTCTGTTTAACAGCTAAAACTCAGACGATCGGTGATGATACAAACTGGAAAAAGAAAAGGTTATCATGTCCTTAGTTCCCAGTGCTCTTCGGTTCTCTTCATAGCGTAATCGCACCTTGCACTGCCACATGTTCCCCATCGCATGATAACAGTAATTAATGACGTCTTTGCTTAAAAAAAAGCCATTGGACTCACCTGATAAATTAACACACGACTAATATTCGAACGACAGTTGACCGATATACCACCGACAGTTCACCGATATACCACCGACAGTTCACCGATATACCACCGACAGTTGACTGATATACCATTGACAGTTGACCGATATATCACCGACAGTTGACCGATATATCACCGACATATGACCGATAGTAAGTCGAAGTGCGTCGTCGAAATATCGACCGATACTCGGCCGATAGTCTATCTCACTATCGACCGACTATCGACCGACTATCGACCGACCGTCGACCGACTATCGACCGACTATCGACCGACTATCGACCGACTATCGACCGACTATCGACCGACTATCGACCGATTGTCGACCGCTATATCGACCGACTGTCGACCGCTATATCGACCGCTATGTCGGCCGATATCTCAGTCGACATTACCCACAGTAAACAAGATCCGAAGAAGTAAATTGGCCACTTGCATTTTGTTTTCTCCATTGGACATAATTGATATTCTAATAGTATTTGGCGAATTCTCAGGCCCTGTAGACATGAATCCGTAAATATTTTGAAGCCGCATACTTTTTTACACGATTAAAAACCCTCCTCTCTCCAGAGTTGTTTAAGGCCCCGTCCACATGAATCGGGGTAAAAAAAATGTGTGGTTTCAAAAATGTCCGATTTCGTGTGGACCGGACCTCAGACTGAGGCACTTTGGAAGAAGTTCAAAAATATCATGATATCTTTTACAGTTTAGAATTATAGAAAGTAGTGTTTAAGTCTTTGTTTTAGAATGTCGCAAAAAAAGAAACAAAGAAAGGTCTATTGTTTATAGCGCTTATACAGGTACTTCTAACAGGAATTCGAATAAGAAATCGCGACAAAAAATATCTCCGTACGCTTCCGGTAGCACGTGCTCGTCAGTTTTATGATTCTTTTTTTTTCTAGGACTGTTGTTTTTTTTTGTGCCTTTTTTCTGACACACAAGCACTACTTCTGAGTCTTGTATGCAACCGCAATCTTTAAAATATTATTTCCACTTGAATGTAATTTCGATGGGTTAGAAAAAGCTCCCAAATATTTTCTCTGAAGAAAAAACTCCATAAAGGTCGAAGAAATTATTGTAATGATTGTGAGACAGAAAGAAGACGAAGTTAAATACCAGTGTAACCGGTTGCAAATAATGGAATCGTCATTCTGATTCATTGTTTTGGCCTCACACTATGTGTTTCAATCTTTGGTAGCTTGTTCGATTTAAACTCCCAAGATCTGATAAGAAATTCTCCTTTCTGGCTGCTATACATGTTTCTGCACATTGTTTAAGAGAATTCTGGGTTATATCAAGATAACTTCGTCTCGCTGATATATTTGCTTAATCTCATAACCTGTCTGCTGGACAATGTATGACATGTATTGATGTTACAGAGAGAAGTTACGTACAAATCACTTCTAAATTTAAAGGGGTGAAAGTATAATACATATTTTGTTTTTGCGTGTTGTTTCATAAAATTATTCAGTCCTCGAAAGAAAGACCAGTCAGTTTGCGAATCTAATAAATTAGTCTACTCGTCAACCAAACTTGAAGCAATATTATCAACCAAAAGAACCGATCAGTCTAAACAAGTTTATTTTCAATATGACAAACGTACCTCTTTGCTTACACTCGTTACAAGAAACTTTGTTGAGGAAACTGAGGGTTCGTCTATCACTGTAATTATGTACCGTAAAATTCCGAAAATAAGCCCCTCTATGTATGAGCCCCTCCAAATATAAACCCCCCAAACCGGTAACGCAAAAAACCCCTCTATTAAATCGCCCCTCCAAATATAAGCCCCCCGGGGGTTCGTACTTGGAAAATTGCCCTCAAATACAAAGTAAAACAAAGCAAAAACGGTAAATTTACTTCCAACTATAAGGCTAGCCCAATAGATTACGAAACGCAATTTTCCCTCCGTACATAAGCCCCTCCGAATATAAGCCCCTCAAAAAGGGCCTCTGAAAAATATAAGCCCCGGGGATTATTTTCGGAATTTTACGGTACTTCGTCATTTAGCACAATTGTCTAAAAATAATTGTGTAAACTGATGTATTCAGAGAAAAACTAAAGGCACCGGTATCGATTCGTAATATCCTTACAATAATATAACTAACGGGAAATTAGAACGTCTTTTAAAAAAGTGAAAGAAGGTAAAAGGAGGCAAGTTATTTTTCTTCCACTATATTTGATCAAATTTACTAACTGTGCAATGAACTGCAAAACACGCAGTTCTTTAACTGAAAAAAAAGGCAACTTAATCTTCTGAGAGTCTCGACTACTTTTATTTTGATTACATTTAAAACTCTCTTAACAGACACCTCCCTTAAACAAACGCAGTAGCCTTTGTCTCTGCCGTTGTTCAGTCATTTTCTTTGAATCTCTATAAATAAGACACTTCCTTAAAACGTTAAAAGTTATTTACGAAGGTCTACAGTCATTCGGACACCTCCCTAAAACAGACACCTAGAGATGTTCCTTGTCGTTCTTCAGTCATTTTTTGGGACTCTCTGTAAGGTATAGTAAACACTCTCATATAAGAACACAAGATTTCGGGCTTCAGGGTGATCTAGTTCTTATTCATAGGGTGCTTATTGAGAAATCACCCTGAAGATGTTCTTAATATGTTCTTAAACTTTGTTTCAGAAATACTACACATAACATGTTATTAGAGGTTTAGTTAGCATAATTATTTTATAATAAATAGATAGGTAAGTAAGTTAGCAAATCAGTAAATCAATAAATAAATTAAAACTGTCAGCATAACATGATCGTCAGCTGGAGATTAAAATCCTAAAGACACCCAGGCAACTGTTATGGTTTTATAATTGTCTGGCAGCAACCATAGTTACATTGCCTTCTTATTCCGATTCGTTCTCCCTTATTATACGAAAACATGGTTATCAGGCTGAACTGGTTCTTATATATATGGTGCTTTATAGGCCAAATTTCAGCCTGATGTTCTTAATCGATTTGTTCTTATACACGGGTGTTTACCGTACTTCTCTTAGAAGAACATTTACGAACTTAGACGAACATTTATGAACGGTGCCCATTTTAGTGCGAGAGGACTCAGGCCCGGTTCAGACGCCTCTCCACTCCTGTGCCGAACCTAACTGATGAATGAAGTACATGCAAAAGAGCTGCGTCTGAATCAATTTGGTACGACAGTTTTAGTTTGGTGCGGCGAAAGCGTTAAGTTCGACAGAGAGTGTCGAACTTTTGTCGAACTTATTAACTTAGGCTCGACACACGGTGCGACGTCTGAAGCAGATGTCGCGCCAACGTCGCTCCAAAGTCGAACTTATTCAATTAGGTTCGGCACATGAAAAGTACGGCGTCTGAACCAGGTATCACATCAAGGGAGGATAAGCCCTTTATCCTCTCTTGCTCAAATTTAAATCAGCTGAATCGAAATTATATATAACTTTAAAAACAACAAAAACGTTTTATACCAGGACTAAAAATTTCTCCAGAGTCAGTCCACTTTCGCTTTAATCTAGAACAGTTATCCCGTTAACTAGATACACATCAATCCAATCCTTTACAAACTTCACTCATGTATCAGATGTATAAATTCTAAAGCTAAAAACCCTCTGTTAAAATCTCTGAGCGCTTATCCACGTCGATTGAGACGCATGTTGGATTTGCCGGGTAGTCATAGTCATCGATAAAAAGTTTTTTCTTTGGATGTTGCAGCCACCGAATAAAGGAGGATGATATTGACCAATCCTTGGCAGCTGTTTTGACTTTTATCTCATTCCATCGATTACTAAAGACTACTTGGCCATGATCTATACAGGAATCCGCAAATAGTCCAATATTCGATCTATTCAAGAATTCTTTCATGGCTTTTAAAGTGGCTTTTTTGAATTTTTTTATCTGCTTCACTTCTTTATTTGTACATGTATACGGGTTAGAAGCACATCCAATTTCCCAAATATTGCCCAACTGCCAGGAGTCGTACAGAGGGTTGACAATGAATATCTTACTCTTGACATATCGTAAAAAGTATTGTGGAAAGATGCATTTCCAAAGATCTTTTCCGGGCATTTTTTCGACACATTTTTGAGGGACGCCATCCGTGCAGTCATGAAGCTTGAAAACAGATTGCATCTGTTTTCGGAATTTGCGCTCACCCTTGCTTTTTTGGGAGCCTGTGTCCAGAAAAAATCCTGAATCTGCTAAAGTGCGAAAGTGAACTTTTCTTGGTAGTCTAGAGCGCACAAAGTCCGCGTGGAGCATAACTGCTAGTCCACCAGCCGAGGTACCAGAAAATACAACATGGCTTGCTGAATCCAGATCTTTGTCAGATAATAATTCAGATATAGTGGAATTCAAAATTCGAAATCCTCGGAAGTACAGTAGGGATCCTTCTACTTCCACGGGATCTACTCTGTTGCCTGAGAACGACGAGCCATCGCAGTAGGGAAGATAAGCAATATTCCAGTTGTAAAATTTCGAATTTTCTTCTTTGTCGCTGGATAAAAATCCGCCAGGCTCGCCAAGAGATTTTAAGAAGAGCGTGGAGCCCAGGTTTGTTTGACTTCTACTCAAACACGACTCCTTGGTCTCGCACCAAGCCCCGCCCTGCAGATAGATGATCCATTTCCTGGTACCTTTACCCGTTCCTTTCCTCAAATAGTAACCAGGAGTGGATCCATCCAGACACACAGCGCCTTCATTATCCGCCTTCTGCAATGAATGGTACGCATACTCGCTCTTTGGCGTCGCGTCATAGGACTGATAAGGGGACAACTGCTGTACTGCCGGGTACTGGGCTGGGTAGGGGTAATATATGGACGGTCGGCCGTACGAAGCACTGGAATTTGCCTGATGTACAGCAGCCTTGTTTTCTCCAGCGTTGTCTTTTTGTACTTTAGTTCCCTTCTTATTGTGATGTTTATCATGATGGTGACGTCGACGATGATGATGATGATGGCGATCATTGCGACGATGATGATGAGGAGGATGACGACGAGGTTGATCGTTATCATGTTTTCCCTGGTGATGATGCTCGTCACGACTACGTTTGTTCGATTCTGCTTCTAAAACTACTTTGCTTACACTCCCATTGAATATTCCACCGACAGCGTGGTGACTCAACGCCTTGGATTCATCGCCCTCTTTGTTCAGTGTTTGGTTTGCTACTTTGTCGTAATGATTATTAAGACGAACTGTATGATCTGGATGTTTTTTCCTGTAAAATTTCTCGTGTTCTTCGCTGTTATTTCCCCTAAAAACATCAGTGTCGAGTCTGGCGAGGATCTCCTTCGTCTTCGATGACTGCGATGATTTGTGTTTAACTTTACTCTTATCAGCAGGTCTGCTTATATAACTCTTGCTTTCACCACTAGAGTCTTCATCTTCGTCAGATATCAAAAGTTTGGTGTCCTCGTCGCTCAGCGAGTCATCCAAGTCACTGTCATCATCTTCAAGGCCTGGATCCAGGTCTCCCTCTGTCCCGAAATCTCTAAACAGTTTTTCGTATTCGCTGTCACCATCTTCTTTCTCCACCTTCGATTTGCGGGAAATTTCACTTCTTCTCTTTGGGTTTACTACTTGTTTTTCAACAGCAGGTGCCGTGATTTTCTCCTCTTTATAGTTTCCATTGCTGTTGTCTTTACCACTGCCTTCTTTCAATAACGCCTTTTCTTCACCGTAAGCACTCTCACTGCTAACTTGTTCATTTGTTGTTTTCCCTAAAGGTTTATCTGCTCTTCCAGGAGATTTCTCAATTTGCTCTTCTCTGTCTTGTTTAATTTTTGCGGGTGCCTTATGTTCATCTAATGAAGCTTCGCCAGTAGGTTCTACTGAACTGGTCTCTACATTTGTGTTTTCTTGAATGTCCACCATGTAACTTGTTGGATAGCCGCCACTCCCTGATGTCTGTAAGTTGCCGGTGTCCTCGCTCGAAGATTCTGCACTTCCACTGATGTCCTCCTCTCCGAGAGAAGGAAGTGCTCCACTTTGTTCACTCTCCGTTGAATCGTGTGATTTTGCTATCAAACTCCTCGCAAATTTGATTTCTGCTCGCGAAGAGTCAGTTTTATACCATAAGTATTCCCCTGGCTTTCCAGATTTTGAGGCATCTTGTTGAATCTTCGAGTGAGAATTCTGAATGTGTCTTGACGGTACCATAGAAATAAGCGCAAATGTAAAAAGAATTGTCAATTGCCACAAAGTCGAGTGTCCCATGTTAAGAAGTTTCAACGTGGTTTCACGCCTGCCAATGTTTAAGGCGATATTAAGAGGCAATGGTGTCGACTCTCCTGAGGTAATTTGATGTCACGTACATCCAGGTACCAGCGTTCCCACTTTAGCTTCTTATCTTGTTTGTTTTAGCAACAAACTTTCAGGGCAAAGAGATATTGACGGCAATACACTCATATGTTATTGAACGCAAAAGGAAAACAAGATCATCAAAGACCCTGCCTTGATTTACACAAACCACCACATTTATAATTAATCTTGAATCAACAGGGCTGGTGTTTTGTATTCTCCCATAACGCTTCACTGACTTGCTAGAGAATCGACAGTAATCAACTGGTGCAATCAAGTCTTGTTTTACGATTGAAGCTCGTCGTTGACTCTTTTGACATATGATGTCCAACACAGCAGGACCTGTTTGAAGTTTGTTTATTTTCGTACCAACCGTATCTTGCCGTTCTCTTTGATTACGGAAGTTCTGTTTTTGCGATCCGTGTCAGTTGTTTTCATATCAAGTCATTCATGGAAAAAATTCAATCAAGACATAAAATTTACTCTCAGAAGACTCAAGTATATCACTCACTTTGTAACTTAGTTACAAATAGGGTTATATTCCTGCTGACAGGTAGTCAGGATGGCCGCGCTTTATAATTCTTTCTTTCGGTGGGAATTCATATTTTAGTGTATGTTATTAAAATAATAATAAATAAATTTCCTCGCTAAAAAAACTTTTCTTTTTTTGCCCATTTCTTCATTTATTAGTATATATTATTTAAATACTAATAAATGCATTTTCTCGCTAAAAAGTCATTTCATTTTTTGCCCATTTCTCCATTTATTAGTTTATATTATTTAAATACTAATAAATGCAATTTCTCGCTAAAAAGTCATTTCTTTTTTGCCCATTTCTCCATTTATTAGTATACATTATGTAATTTAATAAATTTGTTTCTTTAATATTCACTGTTAAAGGTTTTTACTAAAGATATTTTTACTAGTACTAGTAAAGTTTTTTGCATACTTTGCAAACATCTGATGACCTCTTTCGGTAGCATACAAAAATAAGAACATATAGTTAAGAAAATGATTAAAAACCTAACTTCCATGGTAATAAAAAATCCCCGGAAAAAATCTTCCAAAATTAAGTATACTTACAATAGTTATATAAAAATTTTTCAGTTGTCAGTTAAATGGTTATTCCTGATAAACCATGAAACTTATTTGTATATTTTTCTTGATAAAACCATTAAATGAAAAACTTGATTCCTTAATTTTTTTTTTATATATTTCAAGTGGCCGACGACAAAGTGAAAATTGTTCTCACGCACTTGGTGTCCTTTTTTTGTTCTAACGAAATCAGCTAAAAAAAGTTGGGAGGACATTTAATTTTCGGTAACGTTTGGAAATATTAGGACGGAAGGTCACGACCAGTCTGGCCGAGACAAAGAAAACCAAGTATAAAAGACTGTCTATCTGAATTATCTTGGTAAACCTTCCAATTGCTTTTCTACGTGTTCTCAGAGTAGCGTAAATTTGAGATCATACATGGTACATGACACACAGATGACACACATGGATTTTACAGTAAATCATTAACGAAATATGACACTTAGGCGTCTTGCTGCTAAGATTACCCCCGTTGAAAAACGCACATTTGATCACATTGTCTGACGAAAAGAGTGGAACAATGCTATTTAAGGCCTCAAAAACGATTTTGTAGAAAATAAAGGACTATCATGTCCTTTATCAGTTATCAGTAAATCCCAAGGCAAATGTCAGTAGTCAGTTACATTTTAGGCTATTTGTCAGTCGTCAGTTGAAATTTTGGCCATTTGTCAGTTGTCAGTTAACCCCATCCAGATTATTTAAAAATTTTTAGCGTGATTGCCGTTTAACCAATAAGAAAAAGGTCCACATTTGTTCTGTTCACCTTATGAAATCAGCTGGTATGAACAACCAATAAATAAAAAACTAAATCTGGGAGAATAAAATTGAATAGGCCGGTTAGACTCAAATTGTCACTGGAAATTGCCGCGTAAAAGAGATCCTGTGATATGTAAATTTCATAAGGGCCTGTTTACATGGAGGTGGGGGACCCCAGGAAGGTGAGGTAACCCACCGGTCCATAAAATCTCTCATTTTAAGATCTTTTAATTTGATCACATTTACATGATAAGTGGGGTGACCCGCCACAGGTTATCTCAGCTACCTGGAGTCCCCCACCTCCATGTAAATAGGCCCTAATTCGTTGCTTGAAGACAAAATATATGTTAAACTACCATGCTGCCATCCAAAACTAACACACTTTTTAACTGAAGAGAAAAAGCCTAAAGTGAGAACTCATTAAGAAGGAAATACGTAGCATCACCAAGGCTTTTCTAAGAACAAAGCTAAACAGCTCCTCTAAAGAGAAAGATACATTCAAAATAGATTACAAGTGCAGGCAAAATAAACTGCAAGTGCAGGATAGGATCATTCATTTTAAAAGATAAATCTAATTTATCAAAAGAAAAGATCAAAGGATTGAACAAGGTGAAAACCCGACTGCTTTCTTTTTCAATCTAGAGAAGAGGAACTTCGATCGTAAGTCAATCAAGAAGCTGGAGCGACCAATGAGGGCGATATATTAGACGAAATTGAAACTTTCTATAAGCAATTGTATGATCTTGTTCACCTCCGACCGCGAATAAACGAATGCGAAGGTGAAATTACAATGGCGGAGTGCAAAGAAGAGTGGTGACTTCCGGCAGCTAAAGGTTGGCAGTAGGCGAGGACGGCTTCACATGAGTTCTATCATATCGTTTCTTCGATCGAGGACAAGATTGCTTCAATGATGCATACGAGACAGACAAATGTCGATGTCGCAGCGAAGAGGTGTAATAACTCTCCTCCCAAAAGAAGACTCGAACCCCCTAAACTAGCAAACTGGCGACCTATTACGCTGCTAAATGTTGATTATAAGACTGCATTAACCGTCACTGCTACGGGATTAGAAAAGATTTTGGTTTTCTAATAAGCCTGGCCAAACAGGCTTTGTAAAAGGTAGATACAGGGGGGGGGGGGGGGGAATACGATTAGATTGGTCGACAACGTCGTAGAACAAACAAATATACATAACATTCCAGGTATTCTTGCACAACTTGATTTTTGCAAAGCTTTCGATACTATTGAACGGAGCTTCATTAAAAAAAGTCTCGCACTCCATAACTTTGGAGACAACATACAACATTGAATCTTAACTTTTTCCATTTTTATTCGAAAAGCACTGTTCTTGACAAATAATTTTGTGCAAAATTCTTTAAACTGTCAAAGGAGTTAGACAAGGTTGTCCTGTGTCCCCTTATTTAGTTATTTTAGGGGATGAGATCTTAGCGTACAAAGTCAGACAAGACCAAGAAATAAAGGAATAACAATATTCCAAAAAGACCTGAAGCTAAGCCAGTTTGATCATCTTTTGATCCGTATAAGACTAAGATCAGTTGGAGGTACGATTTCGAAAAACCCCACTCTTCAATTTATTAGTTAGAAAGAATTCGAATTACTGGAAAAATCTGTTGATTACGGGTCCAGTGTTATCGCATATTTTTTTACTCACAACTTCTGTATCATTCTTATTCTTTCTGATTCTTTCTCTTGTATTTTGGTCCAGTTATGACATTTGTCCTTCCGTTCAGTTTAACTATTTTAACTGTAACTTTTGTTGTGTAAATAAAGGAATACAGTAAATACCCGCGAGTAAGAACTGTTAGGCTTGAATTTGCCAGTTAGGCGTCCCCCTCTATACAAGAACCTATTTAAGCCTCAAATTTGAAACAGGTTCTTTTTTTCGAAAACCGATAAAAAAATCTCTGTACAATTGGGCAAATAAGATAGCTCAACATTCAGGATCCTCTTTGGAGACAGGTGCCTTTTCACTCCAACTGCAATGTAATGGTATGCAGATTTTATATAAGGAATAACCTGAATACCACTGAATGCTCTTCGCGACAATGTATTGTTTTCTTCAGAAAATAAGAACCTACTGTATTTAATAACGTACATAGCTTAAATTTGCACTAATTAATATGCAAGACCCTGTTTAGGCTAACTTGGGAAAATGCAGGTTCTTACTCGGGGTTTTTTACTGTATCCAAAAAATGAATAGGCTCAAGACGAAGGATGTCTTGTAAGCAGGAGCAACGTTTTCTCCTGTCCTATACGAATAGAGTCTTTCGTCCTTTCTCTGACAAAAGATCTGAAGCCACATTACTTGGTACATGTAGCTATTCTGTCCAGCTTGAGTCTTCTAACAACCTTTACCAGGATCGCATAGTCTTGCAAGGTTATGTTTCAGTGTGGCATCAGCTCTGATCGATTTATTCTCACAGATGTCGGTAACTCTACCAAAGCCCGGAAAGCATGTCCAATATTCCGAATTGTGCATCTAACGCGGCAATGAATAACACGGAAACGGACACGATTGACCTTTCCAGATGCAAGGTACCGCCGTCGGTAATATCATGATGTTGACCATAGATTCTTTACCATATATGGTCCTTCCAGTTCATAGCCAATCTTGCGATAATAATTTCTAGTTCCAACTCCTGTGAAAGAACCGCGACAGGGAATTAAATTTTCTTGATTCAGAGAGATTTCAAGACGACTGGTGGCTGGTAGATCATTTATTTTTTTTGGGGGGGGGGAGGGTAAGGGAAGTGGTCTCATTAGATGAGGTCGATTAATCTGGGAACTTGACAAAATTTTAGGCGATAATTCTGACAAGTTCTTATACCAAAAACTGCGTTTTGTTTTAGACAATTTCAGTTTGTGCCCTGTATTATGGTAACATTTTTTTTCTAGAATATCAACACGCATATTCTCGACAACATTCTCTGTCCAATTCTAAAGCCACTAATGTACATGCATAAACGCTAAGAGTTTTTAGTAGGTTGAAACGGCGAGGTGAACTCGAAAACTGGGCGGAGTTGAAACTCGATCTGAGGGGCAAACGAAAGCGGCCGATGCCTCCCCTTATTGTCGTTGATCACTTGCTTGCGGATTATCATGCCTATACACCGATCTGAATTTTTGGGGTTGCAAGGCTACTTATTTAGAGAAGGTTCTTTAAACTTAAATCGTCTGCATACTTATCATTACCTCTATTATAAAAAAGCGAGAACTGTTCGTTAGCCTACCTGAAATAACAGCGATTTTCACTGAACCGTGCTCATCACGAGCAATCCTCTCTGCTTCTTCCATTAACAACATCCCAAAGCCCTGAAAGTCAATAAAAACTTGTGTAACAATCGCGCAAGCAATATGTAAAGGAATTTGCAAATTACTGTTACAAATTTAAGCCAAAATAAACACAGATAACCTGTTTTTTGTGGCTTACTTTAAAAAAATCCTTTATAAAATACAGCAACTTACTTGATGCTGAAATTTAGATGGATCACGAGCACTGACTGGGACCACACTTCCATAGCTATGACAACAATGTTAAGGCAGTGCACTTTATATTAACAAAAGCCTTAAAAGAAACAATCTCTATAAGACAACTCAGGTTGTCTCGTTTTACGAACTATACCCGTTAATGACGTGATTGTTTAACCTCCGATCAAGTTAGTTTTTCTTTTTAGGAAAGACATAATCGAGATGTAGAAAGAGCAGGATCGCCGACTACTGATTGTACGACATTTTATTCTTATATTCCTAAAAAAAACTACAGTCTTGGACGAAAAAGATGGAGAATTTAGACCCTCCCCCCCCCAAAAAAAAAAAAAAAAAAAAAAAAAAAATTAAGGATGGGAAAATGACGCGTTTTCCCTTTCGCTGGGCTTCATCCTTGATTTGAGGGGATGGGGGTTTGCTGTTCCATTTTATTCTGTCCAAGATTGTAGGTTTTGGAAGCTGTAAAGAGGTACTTCTACACTTTGTTACAGTCTGTAGATAGGAGGAGTAAGTGGGTTTAAAATGGATGAATATCATTCTCAGGCAGGCAGGCAGGCAGGCAAGCAAGTAGATTATACCTGAGCCTGAGTCAAAGCAACAAAGGATACACATGGAGTTCTCTGACGATGGAACAGCCTCCTTTTAGCTCGGGTCTGAAAGTCTCCTCTGAACACTTCCTCAGTCGCAATAAACCAACAAGAATATTTAAACTACATTAAGGAAAACAGTTTACTTTTAAATTTAATAAGATTGTGGTGACGGAATCTTTCTAATTCTATAATGCCCATATTGAAAACACGTTAAGAAGTAACAGCATAAAAATAATTACTGAAAACATGACGTATTCGTTTACTACGTTAGACTATAAGAAAGGGCAAGCTCATTTCTAACATGAAGGGATTGTAGGAGAGCCAAGTTAACTGACTCAATGGTTTATACAATTCAATATAATTTTATTACACAATGTCAAAATCACTGTACAGGATATCTGTTAATTGTAGTGACAAAGTGTGACTGTAGACTGCTTGCAGTCCGCTTTTTCTCTTAAAATTCGTCTAGTTCTTATCTCATCCATCGCGACTGCGAACCACGACGTTATTATGACAATAAGGGATTGAGACTAGCCCTCGTTTCTCGCGGTTCGCGGCTTTGCCGCTCGCGTCCTTAGGTTTCGCGTGCAGTAACTTTGCAAAGAAAATTAAGATTGCTCGCAGTCTAGTGACTGTTGCTTGCAATACATGTTGTCCTTTCTGTCTAAAATTGCTCAAAGGATATCTTGTTCCGGATCTTCATACGAAAGAAACGTTTCCCATCCTCCATTTGCCACATAATCGCGGCGAATAAGTTCAATCTACATAGCAACACATCAAGTCTGTTCAATAAATAACATTATTTCATATTTTTTTTTATTTTGACGACTCAGTTACCCATAAATTGGTTCACAGTTGTGGAAGAGTTTTGTTAAAACATATTTGACAACTGACAGTATTAAAACTTCAAGGAACCACCTATTGGCACAAACCAATACCCCATTAATTTTGTAACGTATTGACAAGAAGTAAGTTCCGTCTTCAGAAGAAAGAAGTTGATAATAGATAGACTGATGGGCACAGTTAGAGAAAACAACTGCCCAAGAAGTAAGAGCATTTCATGATGTTACACAATCAATCCTAGTTAGCCAAGGGGAGGGGTTGGAGCCATAAAGGGGTGGAATCTAATATGGACCTTAAATAAACAACACAAAATAAATAATAATATAATACCCGGAATAATAATATATCATACAAGGTGCTCTCCATTTACACAGTTCTCCAAAGAGTTCCATACTCATACATTGGCACTGGACCTACCTCAAAAGGACGCACTTTATGATGAATCTCCTGTATACCAACCTCACGTGTACGTACATCACGACACTGACAAACATGAAATTAATAAATCTCTTGTCAACTGGCAAACAACAAGAGACATTTGACAACTTAAGGTGCTTGGAAAAAAACAGTGGCTTCTGAAACTCTCCTCCTCATTGCCTTGAGTTTTCTCATCATATATTTAGGTGGCACTTGACATGAGTTGTAGAGAAATTAACATCGTTGAATTATTTATCGTTAAACAAAGAATTCTGAAATAACCAACGAGATCCCCAGATCCTTCATTAATGTCAGGTTACCATGTTCCACACCAGAATTGTTAAACATGGGGAATTAAAAAATAACATTTTGAACAAGTTACCGTAAAATTTAAGTCCCTTAGATTTTCAGGCCCTTTTTGAGGGGCTTATTTTTGGAGGGGCTTAACATATTGCCAGCTTATCTACGGAGAGAAATTTGCATTTAAAAATCATGTTCCTTATACACCAGAAATTCACCGTTTTTGCTTTGGGTATTTGAGGGATTTGTCCCGGGGACTTAAATTTGGAGGGGCGATTTAACGGTGGGTTTTTGAACAAATTATTTAACTTATTTTCGCAATTTTACGGTATGTAACGATGCTACCATGAGATGGGTAAGAAGTCAACCAATATCTGTACACTTTACTATTAAGTAATTTAATATGGAAGTTAGTTGTTCACAAACATAATTTAAACAAAGGGCCTGGTATCACCACTGAATAACATTTTTGCAACATGAGACACTACAGGTTAAATCCTGCTTCTAATTTTACTTCTTCTAAAAAAATCTATTCCCAAACTCTTTAATAATAAGAAATAAAAACCTCAAAAAAGTAGTTTTAAAAAACAATAGTCCAGTTTCCCTTAGATATATTAATTTTGGGAAAGGTGTTCAAACAACAACCAAAGAACACTGAATACAACATAAACAACTCCAAAAAGAGATATCATTTCAAAAGGATGCAGGTCTAAATACCTAAATACATAAACTATAAACCACAGCAAGAAAGGTTACTGCAAAGACATACAGCTCTGAATACCTAACAACATTGGAAGAGTTACTTTTCACAAAAGGAAGTAGAATGCTACACTTCTCATGCCAGCAGAATAAGTAGTCCAAAACTATCCCATGAGCACCTGCACACCTCCACATCATGTCATCAGAATGTTTTAGATTTTAGACACATTCTTTTCCGTACCTCTCAGTCATAAGAAATTATATTTTTTACGGGTATAAGGAACAATGATTATGTCATAAGGCCTTACCTTTGAACTCTGTAGACACGTGTCCAAGGTGGTACTAAGGCAAGAATTCTGGCAATCAAGTCCACCAGTGTATTGGGTGGGTAACTCTTGTACCTCCCTGTCTTCCACAGCTCATACAAACCTGTTCACAGTGCAAAACAACACAATAGGCATTTTTGAGAAATGAACATGTATAGGTTGTAGTTTTATCTTTGGTTCAAATTTTATTGTTGTTTGTTTTTGGGTACGTTAATGTATGATAATGAGCTTGAAAGGAGAAAATTTAGCCACAGCATGGACAGTTGTCATCTGTCAAGTGGTATTTTGCTATACTTGTTATGTTTTTACACAGTAGTTATACAGCAGTTCAGCTATTTCTCTTTGGATAATGTGTAAAATCTTCCACCATTGTCTACAGCTTTGCCAAAACAGCTGAGCTATTGCACCTTCAATTGTCCCTTTTTCCTGGCAATTATATTATCTTTAATAGTAATTGTTCTTTGAGGATATTAATTAGCAAACATCTTCCACATTTGGTCAATGGCTGCTGGCCATGAAAAATTAGCTGGGGTATTTAAGCCAATCAAAAATTGAGAAATACTTAGAAAGAATAATAATGAAAATAACTATTAAAATCTGGACCGTAGTCATTAGACTTCAAGTATTTTGATGGGCTCTCTAGAGCAGGGTTATTGGCCCTTCACCCTGCTGTGACCAGATATGGTAGATGAACTTGTCAGAGAGAAAGCTAAAAACTTTCAGAATCAGAACTTTAAGTTGATTCATTTTACACTCACAATAGTGACAGAGAAAAAGTAATGCAACACTGGGAAAATCACATTGTATAAAAAGAAGTCAAGCATGGGTAAAATTTCATTCACAATCAAGAAGTGACTCATCAAAATACAACTGCAGTCAGTTTAGCCAACAAGCCATGTGTACACAGGCTAGAAACCCATCCACCTTAAATTTGTTTCTCTTTGAGCAAAATTTTAAAAAATGGCACGCTTTTCCCAAGCTTGCAACCAAGGCAACCAAGAGGATCAGCAGGCCACCAAGTGGATCATTTTCCCACCCCAGTAATAAAAAACTTTTGTAAGTACACCAACATAAATATCCACAACAGCCTCACAGGTGCAGCTAGCTTCAAATGCTGCTTACACTCGTCTTGCCTCCATCACCAGTGGTTTTTTAGTTGTCAAACGATGGAAATCTTGATCAGTTCAAAATTTTTAAATTAATCAAAATAGGACAGTTTGGCAGTTTTGTTAGATATGTGAGTTGTGAAAAAAGGACGACCTTCATCTCTTTACAAAATAAAGTTTTAGCAGCTTGCTTAGCTTGTTGTTTCAATCAAACAATAATAATATTATTCTAATCTGGCTTACTGGATATTAAATAGAGCCTATACCAATTTTTTTTTTAAGTTTTGTATATTCAAGTATATTATTTGGTGGAATTTTCAAAAGATTTTTGGTTACTTGGACTACACTTCCGTTAGTTTTTGGGAATCCAGTGAGAGACAAGGAAAATAACACTTTACTCAAAACTTGGATTTTAAGCATAGGAGGTTTAAAAGCTCATCAACATCAACAACATAAACTGCAACTTAATTACCTGTGCCACGGATAACCAAGGTTGGATAAATTTTTAAACCATCTGCTCTAAATGCAGGATTTTCGAAAAATTCCTGTTGGGAGAGCAACCATTATTATTTTCAAATGTTGTCTGATCACATTTACGTAATATTCAAAGTTAAGATGTAAAGATGAGTAGTCCACTAACTATAAACTGTTCAATGTCTCTCTCCAATCCCACATTTGGCAGATCAGGCATCATATGTGACACAACCTACACAGCAAGAAAGTTAAAATATCATTAGGTACCTTCCACACTTAAATAGGCAACACTTGAAAAAGATATAGTAAAAAATAATAACAAAAATTCCATGAAAGTAACGAAAAACATGTGGTAACAACAACAACAAAATTCACCTCATTATTTTAGACCTCACCTTGAAACCGGCATCTTTTGACAGATGAAATGACTCACTCACTGCCTTCACTGTATGGCCTCTGAACAAAATAATACAAGAAAAAATGCAGTAGAAAATATAATTATTTAAACATTTCATTGGCAATTACAACAGTCTTAACAAAAATTAGTTTAGTTAAAACTATGATCGGTTAAAATTATTATTCTTTTCCTTATTACTTTTGAGTGCTGGTTTTGTTTTGTTTGCCCTACCTGTTGGTATCTCGGGCTACATCCTCATACACACTCTGTACACCAATCTCAAGACGAGTGCAGCCATACATTAGCATTGAGCTGAAAAACAAGAAGCATATTAGGACAACAGCAGTAATTATGACTTGTATTATCCTTATAAGCTATATTTCTACTCTCAGCTCCGAAAAAGAGACTCACTTATAACTAAAGACCAACAATCTAATATATAACAATAAATTACTACCGTATTACTCCTGTTATATGCAACACTTTATAAACAGATAATATCCTCTTTGCACCCCTAAATTCTTCAGTATTTCAAAGAAACCAAACCTTCTCATCTACAAATTAGTTCGACACAAGTGCAATGTAAAACTTTACACATGAGTGCCAACATTTTAGGCGCTCACGTAATCTGCCCAAAACTTTAACCATAACCAATACCTAAAGATGATAAGACAGTCCTGTTTATCATGTTCAAGCTGCAAGCATTCTAAAAGTTTGACTGCCTGCACCTCCTCCTTCTCAACCATGTTGCATTGTTTTGCGGATTGCATTTAAAAACTATTTTCATCAGCATTTGAAGGGGATAGAAGGGCAATACAACTATGTTTGAATGTGATCTCATTATTAAATAGCAATTAATGATTATACAGAAGAACCATTCCTTCTGGTACAACATTCTTTTGGCTCAAGTATTACAGACGCTTGATAAGTCATTTTCCTATCATTAAAACCTCATTAAACTATTTTCAAGGCCCCTGGTTGGTTGCATTGAATTGGGGATTCATTATGCTGGTGAAACCGAGGCTACAAAAATGTATATGTTCACACTATATTGGATTATTATTAGGTGACCTGCAGTTTTCTAATACGACTGGTATTCCGCAAAAAAAACTATGACTGTGGTTTATTGGTGTTGAAGTAGAGCAAGAGATGAGTGCACCCCCTCCTACAAAAAATCCTGGATCCGCCCCTGTATTATGTGCCGACACAAAAACCATACTATAGGGCTTCTGTTCGCAGATACAAAGGGTGCTTTTGGAGTGATTTCTGTAACGGAGAGAAGCTGCATAGTGTTGATCTTGGCATGATGTTGGATGTGAGTGAACAAGTTGCTCAAGCCTTGTTGCTGTTCATACCATACCAGACAGCTTGATAATAATTTATTTTGAGTTTGACTCAGCCCCACGAGTATAATGAAGTGCATGTAGGTGTAGAGTGCAGCCTTGCTACCTTAAATGTTTTTTCAGACAGTAGTCAGGTCTTGTTTCTATGGTGATTCCAATACACTTTGTCTTGCTCCTCTCAGAATATCTACAAGATACATCAGTGAGGGTGACATAACACTTGAATGTCCATCAATGGAACAATTAATGCTTTCTAAAACAAAATGATTCCAGATTACACCAAATCCACTAATAATAGTTTGAAGGGATGCCTGGTATTAAGAAAAATTATTCCCACTTGACTTTTGAAAAACTGATAGATTCTTCTTGCAATCTGCCTCATAATTAAGCTTGTGATGCCAAGAAAGTTTGATTTTAGATCAACAGTCAGTTAAGGCTATTTTGTCCTACACCATTCAATAACTTATACGAAAATGAAAAATATCCAAAGACAAACTAACCAAAACAAGGTGAAATGGTCATAGAAAAAGAGTACTTACTTGACAGCCTCATCTACATTGTTACTTGTGTGACCTGAAAGAGCATCATGAAGATTTCTAATGAAAAAGTCTCGGTAACTTTCATCCAGACACATAAATGTTCCTCCCATAACAATAAACTCAACCTGTGCCAAAAGAAAGGTAAAGAAAAAAAATTGTGTTTTATTTCGTCAGCCTATACCTAACAGGGTGATAAGATGAAAATTGACCAAATTTGAGTACCACAATATAACCTTTAGGTTGCATAACCATTTGCTTCTACAAATTTTGCAGAAAAACACCTTTTAAAGGAAGTCATGCTGCAGAACTTTGATCTAAGGAAAGATCATGTAGCATGCAAGCAGTCAGTTCCTTGTTCAATTTTCTTTGAAGGGAAAATTATAGGGTTCCTTTAAAAGATGCAGGCAAATTAGCTCAATCACCCCACTGATATGAGGGGGGTGGCAGGGAATGACCTCTTGCATTCTTTCTATGTGGAAAGTGCTACTGGTTACAAACTTAAGACTGGGCTGTGACTTTGTATCATGCAGGCCTACAGCTGTAACTATGATCACTTTGCTAACTACTTTTGCCTTTAACAGTAGGTTTGAGAGTTTAGATGTAGATAACATCAGGATATGGATTTTCCCTCTGTGGTGGGTTCTCAATATGTTGAAATATCACAACCTTATCCACAACTCAAGCCCAGTGATGCCAACTCTCCCGCTTTTGGTGGGAGACTTGCGCTTTTTTGCTTCGTCTCCCGCTCTCCCGCTTCGCTACATAAATCTCCCGCTTGTTACGTCCACTATAAATATTGAATACTTAGTAAAAAATAAAACAGACTTAGTTTGAGATTTAGCCCATTTTTAGCTCAAAACTTGAATTTTTCTTATTCGCAGTACTGTTTCTGGGGCATTTTTGCATATTTTTAGTCATTGACAAAGATTATTTCTAGCATCAAAACAATGATTTCGAATTTTGATAGTATGTACATCATGTAAGACGTCATAAAATGTCCTAAGTTATTCCCATTGGGGGCTGGGTCAATTTTTTTTTGAAATTCGTTGGGGGGGGGGGATAGTGAAAAAAGACAGTCTCCCGATTTTAGGTCTCCAGAGGTTGGCATCTCTGCAAGTCTCAAACCTCTAAAACCTCTACCTTGATATAAATGGGAGACAAATGAACACACAATGCTGATGAATATATAAAGTTCATCTTAATTACCTTGTCAACACTGTGACCAAGTTGCTTAAGCTGTAACAAAGAAAAAATCAAATATTCAGTTTTACAATTTAAACCATTCACCAAACATATCGTTTACAACATAGGGAAACCACTGGTTTTCAAAATGAAAATCCAGCATACACAAAACTGATGGACTGCAAATGTCAAAAGCAACCTGCGTGACTAAAACAATAATATTGTATTTAAAAAAAAATTTTTTTAACAAGTAGTAGGAGTATCAAGTTAAAATGGCACAAAAAAATGAGCACATCTATATTTTGAATATGGTTACAGACCTTGTTTTCATTATAACTGTCTCTGTGCAAAGTTATCAGGAGAAAAAATTCTGAGATTATTAGGATACCTGATCCATCCGGTGCCTGGTTTGCAAATAAGGATTGTACCGGGCTCGGATTGCTCTCATTGATGTGGGCTGAAAGAGCAGATATAGCATCTGTAAATACTCAACTATTTCAAGAATAGTCAATTTGCATGTGCAGCAAACATTGTTGAGTAAAAAAATAAAGACTGTCTAGAGGAGTGAGAAGTGATTACTCTGGTAGGTTGCAAGGATTTCTTGCTCTCTAAGCAAACTATATAAAATAGTATAGAGGCAGATAGAAGGATTGACGTAGGCCCCATACAACCAAGAATAGAAATATGCTCCACGAAATATCCACACTCTCTTCCCCCACCCCAGTAGGGGGTTTAAAGGCTTTTTACTCCTCCAACCTTCTGTAAATTCCATTTTAGGTTCATCATTTCTGTAAGAATATTTAGGCCTTAAGACCCTCCTACCAAAATAACAACTAAAAACCGTGAACACCTGAAATATTCCCTTAAATAATGTTCCTTGTGTTGTGACCAATCACATTGACAGAAGACAAGAGATATCTGCAAGTCTTAAAACTAATCACCATATTTACTCCCACGAATAAGCGCCGTATTTGGGAGAATAAAGTTAATAATCTCGGCATCCCTAGTATAATAAAAATCAAAAGACAGCTGTTATATTCAATATCAATTCACACTTGTTACTTCTTTCACTAATTTCCTCAGAGGAAATAAACAACCAGTCCCTTTTAATACTGAATGACTGATTTAAGTGAACACTTAAATGAATGACTGACTGAGTACAAAAGTACTAAAGGCTTACCTCATATCCTGTATAGGACTGGGTGGAGTATTCAAAATCAGAGTCTGGTCCCCCTGGGCAATACCTTAACATTAAACACATGCATTGGGAAAAATAATGATGAAATACAGTATGTGCAAAAATGCCACAGACACAATACTATCACTGAAAAATTTACATATTTTGAGGGAAAAATTGTTGGCATAATTTCAAACTAAATCAGAGATAAGCTCAAAATTCAATTTAATGCAGAAGGTTTGGTGATTCGTATGGGAGACTAGGTGATTAGCACCTTATCTCGGAGGGTCCCAGATACTCCGGGAGAGTAGGCATAAATGTATTTCCCTGACATCTTATGGCATCTATTGCTTATAAAGATCAGCTATGTTGCATAGTTCAGCTTGCCATTGGTTAAACTTGTGATGTCAGAGCACTGCTTTGTTGAAAGAGTTTACCACTAACTTGTGATGGAAAGGAATCATTTTTCTGTGCTGTCTACCGTAAAAATTGAAGACTCCCTGTTCATTTTTAAACTTTCAAACCAGAACAAAACGGATGTTGTTCTTTAATGACTAAAAGACTTCTTCTTCAAGGGTAATAAATTCAAGGGAAGATCTAAATTTTCATTTTTCTAGTGAACATGAAATAAGCACAAAAACTTACACACAAATATTTCCAGTCATGTTAATATGTGGGCATCTGTGAGGTTTACACATCACTGCAACAACAGCTATCTATAAATGCAACAGCAAAAACATTTTTCTGAGCTTAAAGACTTTCAGGAAAACTTAGTTGTCCAGGTGCCAAGTGCAGCTTACCAAAAAAGTGGGTACATTTGCATTGTTTTTACTTTACTAATCATTGTGATGTGTGTGGTTGTGGGATTTCTAAGACTGTTCAATATTTTTGCCTTCTAGAATAATTTTGTGACGTCCTATGTATAAGTCGACCATAGCTTTCTTAAGTGTTTATGGTACTAAGGACTTTATCCTGCACTTTGCTGCCAATTTCACACTTGACTCACATTTTTCTTACTTCTTACAGGACTTTTGTCAAATCCATAAAGATTCCAAAGACACTGTCTTGATACTTACAGTTTTCAACCCTCTCGCAAGATGAGAGTTTGTCTCTCAAGATGAAACTTTTATCTTGCAAGATGAGAGTCTTGTCTCAAGAGATGAGAGCCTTGTCTCAAAGACAAGACTCCTGTCATGTGAAAGGGTGGTAACTTACCTTTGACTAATACTATAACTTGATTTTTTTAAATTTCAAATAACTTGTAAACATACACATTCACTGCTTTCATTCCAATGTTTTACACCAAAAAGGGAACAGTAGTAAAACAAAAACATTCCAGGCTAGTTCAAAAATTCTTTTAGGACAGAATGATACTTACACCTGATGCTGTTCTAACTGGTTTGGCTTTAAGCTTCGGAAGTAAAACCTGTGAATAACGATGATATTAGGTTGACCACTATGTACTATAATTATATTAATTATTTATGATAAGGAGAAGAAGTTAAAGTAACAGTGACCTTTTTATAAGCCGGAGGCACAGCAGCAATTATGTCAACAAGTCTGGGCTGGGATGTCAAGCCATACTTGCTTGAGGTTTGTCCCTTTATTCTGATGGAATCAAAGAAAAAAGGTTCATGTTACATTAATTTTATTGTTTTGTCTTTGGTAAACATTTGGATGGTCTAACTGAGATCTCCTTTCTTGGGATCAGATCACTGATATATTTCTATACATTCTATGTGGTGAATGTTATGCATACTGTTTGGTTGTGGTCCATGATCTGTTAGAGTACAGACACAAGAATAATGTCACAGAAAAACTTTTTTTTAAATTGTGTCCAATGAGGCAAAGAGTCTTGAAATGTGTTTGATTACATTGTATTTCCAATTGAGCATTTTAAGAAAAATGGTGGGCAGTTCTTCACAGTGTATCTGGATCTCCTGGCCTGACCATATGCCATTTGCAGCTTTCCAATGAAAAAATGACAAATGCCCCAGCCGGAGATGGGCACACTTGACTTGAGACTTAATGGAGTGTGAGAAAATCACAGTGAGTTACCTCTCTCTTAACAAGCACATCTATGAGATACACACTTTCTTAAATGAACAACTTGAATTTCTCCTTGTGATTTTATGGCTTTCTCTGAGACTATAAGTCTGCCAGGTTCCAATGTTGAATGGACCTTGCAAACTGAGGGGGGGGATCCACAAAATACTCAAAGGTTGGCCAGGACACTTGCAAGGGTTAGGGTACTGAGAATTCTTTTAGCATAATAAAGCCCTTGTCTTAATTTCAAAACCTGTCGTTTTGCACCTTGAGGAGGAAACCATGTCGCCGTCAGTATTTCACTATGTATTTGTGCTTTCCTCTGTTGCTGTCTCAGTTTCAACCCATCTTTGTGTCATTTGTCGCCATTTCCGCTCTCCTACCTCACTGTTTCAAGGCCATGTCATATGTTAAACATTTTACCCTAACTTGGCCTTAATAATCCAAAACTCCACAGAGAAAGGGGGGTCCTTGTCCTGTCAGGTCACTCTTGACTCTGCCCATTAATATTATTGTATCATTGAAGTCTTACAGAATTTAAAAGCAGTCAAAAGCCACTGGCAGATACACAAGGAGAAATTTAAAAATTTATAAATGTAACTTACTTGTTAAGATTGACATCATTTCCCTTTTCGTGAGCTGTGATCAACTGGTTGACAATTTCTGACACTGTCATCATCATCAGTTCAGCTCGAGATGCACCTGGGTGCACTGAAGAAAAGTAATGAGGAAAAAAAAAAGAACTAAGCTTATATCTACCAGGAAATGATTAAGTGACGCATATGAATAATATATAAATAGGCTCTTTGCATGACTTGATCACGTGATCAACTTTCAGTAAAAACCAAAACAGTTCACTTTTGAAAAATTTTGTCAGCACAAGCTGAAAGAGTGTATTAAAAATAGGTAACCTGAGAATCTCAAAAGTAGCGATTGCAACGGCCGCCAAAAGTTGGAAGCATTTGTTCGAGAAAAACAACTTTTGCCATCCAGTCACGCTTGCATGGTTTTCCATACAAATCCTTGTAATTTCAAAATTTTCGAAACTGTCATGAAATATTTCCTTAAGCATTACAGGGCTCAAATCTACTTTTAATTTGTAATAGACAATTTGAGCCCTTAAATGCGTAAGAAAAAGATTACATGACAGTTTAAAAATTTTAGAATTTACAAGGATTTGTATGGAAAACATACAAATGCTTCCAACTTTCGGAGGCCGTTGCAATTGCTACTTTTGAGATATACGGTTGAAAATGCTCAGGTTACCTAATTTTAGTATGCTCTTTCAGCTTGTGCTAACAAAATTTTTCAAAAGCGAACTGTTTTCGTGTTTACCGAAAATTGATCACGTGATCAAGTCATGCAAAGGGCCTATTAAGCCTCAAGCAAGATCGAATGGTTGAAAGTGTGACTCTGACAAAGAACTATATAGGCCACGTGCAGTGCGTCAATAACAAGACAGGAAGACTATAGCTACAGTTAATAAATCCCGGTTAAAACCCGTGATTAAAAAAAAAGAGCATCAAAAGTTTCATGCATGCTTGATGCACGAACATTTTTCAAAAGTTTCATTCTAAATTACTACAGATCATAACTCACGGGAGCTTGTAAATCGGTGATCATTGTGTTCACAATATAAAGCAATTTTCATTACCTTTCTTGCGATTCTTTCCCATTTTTTGTTTTTCACCAAAAGCAAATTATTCTTTTTTCATCTGTTGTTTCCTTCCCAGTGATGCAATTTTCTACACCGCTGTTGTGTTCATGCTTCATGTACAAGTCTTTGCAGTGTCCTCGGAAAGAGACATAGCGGCGTCCATTCCCTTGCGCGCCCTTTCAGTACCAGGGGAGTGGTGTAAGCAAATTTTTTGCGACCCAAGGTCTGTCATTTGCCAAGTCCAGGGCCAACAATGTTACGTCTCGTGAAACATGGAGAATTTTACTGGACACACAAGCAGATTGGCCGATTCTGCTCCCATAAGAGGGAGAGTTATAAACATAATCAGGAGCCAATCAAGTGATTTGATGGGCTCCTGACATAATTAATAATTTCAGAGTAACTGTAAGGGAGTTGGGTTTAAGAGGGAGCTGTTATATATGGGAGGGAATGATATTTTAAATAATTTGTAATTTTATATGCTTGATTTCATTTCCATAATTGACGCTGAAAAGCCCCAAAGGGGAAGTGTTCAATAAAGCATGTATATATTTATGCATCTTTCAAGGAATGGAAAACTTTTGGAGGTTTTTGAAGGTGTTTCCACCATTTTACAAATTTCTTAGTTCCTTATGAAGCCAGAACTTAGGCCCAGGGCAAACGGACGCAACATCATTGGCCAACAACTCCCAACATTGGTGGATGTTACAAGTTGCGTCCGTTTGCACGAGTTGTTTCTCAAAGTTTGAAACCGATCAAACGTTTAACCGCGTGCAAATGGACGCAACAACTCCCAACATTGCTGGCCCAACAATGTTGGGAGTTGTTGAGTCCGTTTGCACATAGCTTTACAAGTAAAGTCAGGAGCTACGAACGTGAATCGACGTTTTTTTTTTTTGGTTTAATATTGAATCAAATTTCTGTTCATCAGGATTTGAATGAATTTAGTCGTATCAAGAGAGGATAAAAGCCCCTTTTTAAACTCTTGGTCGTATAGATTCCATTTTATCATAGTCAATTACTGAATTCTAAACATGTTTATGGGGTCTTCGTTTTCTATATTAAAATATTCAGAGCAGACTTCTTGATGTTAATTAAATTTTTTAACGAGACTACTGTAATCATGTATTGACGTGAATCAAGTAGACGTACAGAAACAGAGAAATTGTTCATTAAACTTGCTGCAAACAGCTACCGAGAGTTGATTGGCTCCGGGGCATTTTTCCTCTTATTTTATCCCAACCATTAAGCTGATTTCATGACAGCTGAAGTATCCCCTTGACATGGGAGCTCATGGGCGCATCTGGAATTGACTGAGAGATGAAATAGCGACAAAACGTGAACGACATAAGACTCTTAAGATGACTACCGCGCAGGTTGTCGAAACGACAGTCACTGTCAACAACAGTTCTATTCAGGACTTGGTTCACCCGGACGATCATGCTCAACTTACCGATGAAACGACACAAATTAAAGATGGTCTGATACTACGACAACGAGCTAAGACAACCGTACTACAACAATAAAATGGCTTCCTCCTCAACAACGTGAAAAACTCACTATTAAAATCGGAAAGTAACTGAGTACCGGCCCAAAAGGCTTTAAAACTGTATAAAGTTAACTAATCGTTTAAACATGTGCGACAAAAAGAGCAATCAGGGCCTCCAGCGGTTAACCCGAAGACCACTTCAGATTAGAGAACGAAAGGGGAGGTAGAGTAGGGTAGGGTAGGGTAAAAGGAAATAGAAAAAAGGCAAAAGGGTGGGGTGGGGTCAGCGTTATAGGTAGAGGGTAAGAAGACAAAGGGTAGGTTGATATTTCTATAAGTAGAGGAGAGAAGAAGCGTTCATTGCTCGTTAGTCCTAGGAAGGATTTTGCCGCTCAGCACAATTTTTTTTGTCTTGAGTTTATAAAGTTCTTGATATAAAATAGGTAGTTTTAGAAAGGGACGCGTTTACGTAAGAAAAGAACAAGAAACGACGTGTGAAGAAACAAGCAAAATTTATGATTACACTTGTCTTAACATGGGATCAACTTTTCAACATTTTGATACCCTCAGAGCGTTTCTTTCATATTCCTTCGAGTTAGTCTTATATAATATTTTATTTTCTTTAATGCAGTGGATAAACAGGCCATGAAGTTCCAAACTGCACTTCGTCTAAAGTTAGAGAATTTTCTTCTTTGGTCATGGACCTTGGGGATATTTAACAGCCTGATTTTAAGACTGGATTGGGAAGGGAGTGGGGGGCGGGGGGGCGACTAGCCTGCGAGCAAGGTCTCTTGCTGCTGAGTTTGGGGGAGGGTTGGGTGGGGTGGGGCAGTGAGAGAGCTTGTTCGCTGGCTAGACCCTGGGACGTAAAAGCGCTTGTGCTTTTGTAAATGTACGAGCGTTCAGAAAAATACAAAAATCCACTGAAACGGAGCGAGAAG
>CALNXK010000021.1:835000-837500 GCA_942486035.1 Porites lobata | reverse complement strand
TTATGTTGGGGACAACTGGGCACTATTCATGATGTTTTAAAAAGCTTTGCCATTGGCTCATTTCTCGAGCGCTTTGTTGTTAAAATAGCAAGTGATTATCTCTGTAAAAAACTTTAAACATGCTCGTCAAATCAGCACAAAATCAATCGATTTCTAGCGAAATTTGTCCAGAAAATTCCGACGAAATCGACCGTTTTTATCTATTGTTTTTCGGCTAAGTTAGTCCCGAAAATTTCCGAGAAATTCCCGCGATATCAGCCGATTTTTCTGCGAGTCTCTCTAAAAATCCAGCGAAACTTGACTTTTTTCTCCGCGACCGATCAGACGCCCTTAAGTTGTTGCTTAACTCATAAAAGTGAAAATATTTTTAATTTTGTGACCGAAAGCGCGTGGACCCCAATGTCTGTTTCAATGCGCGAATTGTAAACAACTGTTCTAGTTGTATTTCACCCAGGATTTCAGATCAACGTTTCGCAATGCACAGCGACTTGCTACATACTGATAACAATTGAAACAACTGATTTCATTTTCAATACGATCGATTGTGACCGGTCAAAATGACCGGCAAGACGAAAAGTTGACTGGTCAACTCCCCAATCAGTCCGGACATTGTCCGTTGACCGGCCGTTATTTCGAGCCCTGTATTATTATTATTATTATTATTTATAATGTATTTCTCCCATTGTTCTGAAAGCTAGTTAACTTATCGTTTCATTTATGTAGGGTGAGGCTGATGATGCTCTGACCAGGTTGTGTTGCAAACATGGCATCATAAACAAGTATGTTTATCCTCACTCTTAATATTTGTGTCAGACCTGTTATGGCTGGAGAGCATTTGCTAAACATCATACTGTATTTAGTCATGTATAATGTGCTCTTTCTTTACCATATCCTGTTTCGAATTTCAAGGTTTTGGTTGGAATCCTTTGTTCCATGAAGATGTTGTTGCAGTTAATATCTATACACACATACAGGAACTTTATTTGTACTCAATTTCAGAGTAACCTGAAAGGCTAATACCTTCAAGAACATAAATAGTATTAAAGGAAAAAAAAGGAAAATCTATTTACATTGGATTGTGTTACATACATGAAAAATGTATAAGCTGTAACTGTTCGTCAGTAGGATGGCAGTCTATTGGGCCGTTTGTTGAAACAAAATTTAGTGGCTGCTTAGCAAAGCTGCATTTCAAACCATCTTTAATTCAGCCAGAGCTATTATCTAGATTTTGTTCTCTGTGGAAGAAAAAGTCTAAGAAAAAATAAAGCTTAAACTCTAAATAACCCCCTTTTAGACAACTTTTGAACTCCAGCTATTGTCTAAAACCCCTGTCCATTAAATGTTTATTCTTTGTTTAAATAGTCAGCCCTTGTGATTGGAAACAAATAGTTATGATGTTAGGAGATCAAATTATTTTTTTTGTTATTGTTTGAAGTAGTTGCTTCTAAAGTGCACAGTCCTATTGGGCTCTCTCATCAAACTACTCTCTGATTTTGATGCCACTTTAGTCAGGCCTTCACCAGTTTATCAGTGTTTTCAAGGAGCTTTCTGTCAGCATGATAATTCACATGAATGATCATGCACAGCAGTAAAAACACTTTCTCACTCCCTGTTCATGCTGGACGCTCTTCTAATTAATATTTTGTAATGTTACTACTACAAGTATCCTTTGGAGAAGCTTGTATTACTCATTTTGATATTTCTTTTTCTTTTGACAGGAATTTTGATTCTTGAAGTAATGGTTATCAGTGTAGAATGCTGTCATAATAAATAAACTCTTGTGAAAAGTGGTTGTTTTCTTTTTTAAAGTAGTCTAGGGTGTGGGGAGGGGGTATCCTATCAGGATGTGGTATTTGATTTTATTAATAACATTAACTTAAATAGTTCTTGGAATCTGAAGTTGCTACTTTGAAGTAATCACATGCAACTTTGGCCTGGTAGCATAGATCAAAATTGCATTGTCCTCTTAACTATAAAATACTGTATATTTATTTTAATGATGGACTTGTTCAGTTCGCAGAAGTTTGACTTTCTGTTGTGATTAGGTGGTCTAAATAATGTGGTAACACAGATATCATGAGTTTGGAAGTAAATACTGTAATATGCAACTGTGAAGAAGGGTGAAAATTATAAGCTGGAAAAGAATATCAATTTTGTGTCCATGTGCATGTCATGATGGTAATGAATAACTTCATAGTTGAAGTCTGGTAGAAAATAATGCATAACCATAAAGAAGGGTGGAATTTTTTGCTGTAAAACAGCTTGATCTGTCTGTAAAAGTTAGGACCCCTTTTAAAAACAAAGAAGGGTTTGACCTTTATTTTGCCTGCAGAATAAAAATTTCAGGTTTTATGTTTGTCTGTCTAGTAATAGTATAGTGGAACCTCAACAAACACAGTTCAATAGTAGATATAATGCATTATAAACTCTATTTTCCCTTACATTAGAGTACAGTGAAATCGATGACAGGGACCCTGACATAACCTTCCCCTTTTACAAC
>CALNXK010000021.1:817500-830000 GCA_942486035.1 Porites lobata | reverse complement strand
TGCCTGTGCAAGTGTTGTGATAAATACTAGGTTATTAGGCGTCATTTTGCAAGTGACATAGCAAATTTAAATATGTGAGTGGAATGGTTTAAGGAAGTCGCTGGCCAGCAAAACATACGTAAGTTTTTGAAGCTTTTTCAAGTAGTCAGGAACTTCTTGTGGGACTTAGCCTGCTTCAAGCTCTCCCAAGGCACTCTGGCAGCTGGGCAAACATTAACCCTAACTGCTAACCTTCCCATCTTCCCTCCCCCACAGCTCTGGGAACCCCAGGAGAGCTTGCTCGCAAGCTACATCTGACTTCACCCCAAGTTATGAGTACCTTCCCAAGGGGACACACTTCTTTCGCTTTGGTCGAGTCCACACTGGCAACTTCCATTCTATCCAGGCTTTGCTTGCCACAGTTGGGAAAAGATTGTGCCTTGTTTCACCTGGCTATCTAGTTTGTCCAGTTTGGATAAACAAGGTGTAAGGATTCCACGATAAAGAAATGAAGCTCTAACCAAAGGAATTTATAGAAGCATTCTATTTAGATTCGTTTCAGACTTTTGATTATAGAAAGTGCTTTGTTTCATCCAGGAACAAAGAGTTTAGTTCTTAACAATTTATAGATCAGTTTAGGGTGACCATATGTCTTTTGAGGTCGAGCTGAGTCCTGTTAAAAGCTGATAAGTGGTCAGCAGAAAACCTAAAAAAAAAAACAAGTAAACTTGATGCGTTGGCACCCGAGCCCGTGATAGAATCATGTGATATTGGTCAGCGGATACCCTGTTTTGACAGCTGTCAATTGACCAGAATATGGATGTCTATATTTAATGTCTATATATTATCAAGTTAAATACGGGCACCAGACCTTGTCACGGTTTTCGACGCCATCTTGACGAGTAGGCAAAGGCGTGAGAAATTTACAGTGTTTATATGAGAATCTAATGTCGAATAATTTCCGTAGAACGGCTGTTCTGAAAAAAATATAAATTGTAGACTAAAGCTTCGCTCCTAAGGATTCTTCTGAAAAAAATTGAGGGCGATACATGCTCTAGAAGACCTAGAACCACTTTTTTGAATTTTCTATACATTTGTCTGTGAGAAAGTCCCGGGAAAAATTACAGACAAATACATGGAAAATCCAAAGCGAGCCTCTGGAGAAATTTTAATCGGCGGGGCTAAAGTGCAGGTCACAGGCCACAGATCAGGTCACAGGTTACAGGTCACAGGCCACAGGTCAGGTTACAGGCCACAGGTCAGGTCACAGGTCAGGTTACAGGTTACAGGCCACAGGTCAGGTTACAGGCCACAGGCCACAGGTCAGGTCACAGGCCACAGGTCAGGTCACAGGTCACCCAAAAAACAATAGGACACTGGACAAAACTGTTCTGGACTGACGTTTTACTATACAAAAATAAAATAAGTCAAGGAACCTTGATGATATTTTTGTCCTTTAAACAATATTAAATTCCACACATGGAATAACATTTTCATGCTGATCATACGGCATATCCAAAGTTCGTAACGAAATCACAAAGGTGTGCAAAATCATGTGATTAGTACGAAAAACAAATCACATGTTTTTCACTGAAAAAACGAAGTGTTGTCGTGTTATTAGAATGTCATCTCCAAAAAAATAAACCGTGCAGCCAAGATAACTTGGAGCGAGTCTATTGATTAGAGGAATGAACATATGGGAAAATAGACTATCAACAAAAATGCAGCACTGTAATGAGTGTTATAATTAGGCGGACCTTTTAATATTTTTCCCATTGGGAATGTTAATTTAGTTTTACGGCATAATTTGTATTCTAAATCGTCAATCAAATAAATTTTTCCAGGTATTTCCACCTGATCCGACGTAAGCTCAGTTAGCCAGGTTTCCGATAGTGGCAGAAAATGGATTTTGCAAATGACTAAGCAGGAATTTAAATTTATCTAAATGACCGATTAGGCTTCGTGTATTAATATGAAATACAGAGAAGCAAGGAGAATTTGAACTATTAGTTAGCTTTAGCATTAATTTCATCCTCAGTATAATAATTACTAGGAGGAGGAGAAAAAGTAAACTGTTGATCAGGATCTAACTCATTAAAGAAAAACTGATTAGAGACAGACGAATTATCAATTGGGTTGTACAAAAAGAGAGCTTAATCGTTCGCTATCATAATGTAGAGGCCAATATTAAAATCGTTGTTGCCTAAATGAGAAAAAAGGGAGCTCAGGCCTAATAATTAACTGTCAATGTATAAAGCCCACGAGGCAAAATCCAACAGAGACTTGGGGTTTTTCAAGCTGTTGTGCAACAGAACGTGAGAAAATGGCAAGCTCTTGGGAGAAGAGCCAATTATTGGAGGGGAGAGAATATGATCCAGCAACTATTCGAGAGGCCCAAATAGCAGTGTCTGAAGTTCTTAACCGACCACACTTTAACACAGCAGTATTTAATGACTGGTACAAAAGCGCGAGCAACAGGCCGCCATCTTCACAAGAGATGGAAGACCGATCTAGTGGCAAGAAGAGTTTAGGACGAGGAAAAAAGTCTGAAAAAAAAGTTGCCGTATTTCAGCGGTCAAATAAGTTTTAGACTGTCCTTAAGTTTTTCTTCCGTTTTCCCGTCGAATGCTTTTCAAAACATCCACAAACACGTCATGATATTCTTAACGCAACAGCCCTTCGTTTTGAGATTCGTTTTTTTCTCAAAAAACACGTGATTTTGCGTACCTTTGATTTCGTTACCAACTTTGGTTACGCTGTAACGCAAGTCCTCCTTGCGTGATCAACAATGAATATATTTTCTCATGTGTGGGATTTGGTAAAGTTCAGAACAGAAAAAATATAATTGAGGTTCCTTGGCTTTGTATAATAAAATGCCAATCAAGAACAGTTTTGTCCAGTGCCCTATTGTTTTTGTGTGTGACCTGTGATCTGACCTGTGACCTGACCTGTGGCCTGTGGTCTGACCTGTGACCTGGCCTGTGGCCTGTGACCTGTAACCTGGCCTGTGACCTGACCTATGACCTGTGACCTGCACTTTAGCCCCGCCGTTTTTTTTTTCAGAACAGCCGTTTTACGGAAATTATTCGACATTAGATTCTCATTCAAACACTGTAATTTCTCACATGTTTGCCTACTCGTCAAGATGGCGTCGAAAACCGTGACAAGGTCTATGCCAGAAGCCAGAAGACCTTGGATACCCATTGTGCCCCGCTGCTCGAGAGCTCCACCATAAATTGTTTGCTATTGTTTGTGAAAAAGATATCTGTACATTTTTAATAACAAAATCCCTTTTTCTTTTTCTGTTTAGTGTGTTTTCGTCCAAAGAAGGCAAAGGAAATAAATAGAGAATTTGGAAAAAGGAATAAGAATAAACCTTCCTGTCCGCGAGAGGCTCGAACTCTCAACCATTAGAGTGCTATCACTGGGTTATCAGCACCGCGCTCTGCTAGCCTGAGATCATGCCCTCTCCCTATTATCCCTCAATGTCTC
This sequence comes from Porites lobata, assembly GCA_942486035.1. Lineage (NCBI taxonomy): Eukaryota > Metazoa > Cnidaria > Anthozoa > Scleractinia > Poritidae > Porites > Porites lobata. Next base: position 826,529 of record CALNXK010000021.1, on the reverse strand, counting down.
TCACGGGAAGAGAAAAGAAAATTACACGGCAATGTTCAGATGGCGCTCGTCCGCCCTTGAAAAGAAAAAAAAAAACGCCTGATCGCAGGTTACGCTCTGCCGACTCAGCTAACGGACCATCCCATTTAGTAATGATATTTTTTAACGCACTGAAGATCAATACAGAAATAACAGAATTACGAAATGGCTTTTCTCAAAAGTTCAAATCATTTAGAAAACAATACACTATTACTTGTATGACAGGCATCACCAGCAACTGCAGCTAGGGAGGGAGAACGAGGCCAGTGGGGAGGGTGCTGAAGGTGATAACACACGAACCAATCAGAGCATGAGATTTGGTGTATGATGTCATCATCATGCGGTGGAGGTTTTCTTGCCTTTTTGTAGAAAACAGCCGACATTTGGCGACGCTACCACTGGTTTTCTATGTGGTTTCCCTGCAGGGAAACCAGTGGTGGCGTGCCAAATGTCGGCTGTTTTCTCAAGATAGCCTTTTTGTTGCCTAGTCCCTGTATGTACGGCGTAACATGACGTATTCGAGGAGGACGGACCACGTGACCTGAAACGCTTCGGCCGCGACGAATAATGACGCCAAGCGACTAGGCAAGAGGTTTTCATACGTTCATCCGGCTGTCGTTGTCAGACGTTCCTGGTCATTTATGGTGAGTCAAAACACTAGTTTTAAAATACTTCCGCGTTATTTTGAGCTGTGTACAATTTAGTATATTGTTGTTGTTCTTCTTCCATTACTTGGCTCCATCTATAAAGATGATTCTTTCAAGCACAGGCGGCCCAGACGTAGTATGTGTCACTGAATGAATATATTAATATCCACATGGACAAATTAATGCGATGAGTCGTCGAAACTCCCATGGACTAAAATAGTTTAAAAGTCAAAATATAACAAAACAAAGCTAAGATACCTTCAACTGAACGTATCCTTGTCTTTCCTGGCCAGTTTAAGTGGCATTTTGTTGAGTTTTGAAATTGTAGGTACTATCCACTAAAGAAGAATTAAAGGCTGGCTACAAAACAAACAGACCATCTCCACGCGCCTTCACACGAAGCGCTATAAATTCGAGAATAATCGACGAATCCGCTCCAAATAACCATCGGCTAATCTGCAGGTAACGTGTGCTCCTGCTTCTGGCTCGCTTGCTCCACAAAACCCATCGCAACTGCACAATAATTGCTCGCTCATCAACAACCACTGTTGACCTTTACGCTTCGATATGACCGCAAACGACCAGGTTTAATACGCGACGTGAATATTCAAGCTTAGCTTAATGTTCGCGCAACAATGCAGTACTTGCTATGGGAGGGATGGTACTATTGCGTCTAGGTCAATCGACTGACCGAAGGTACGCTGCGTTAGTTTTGACCAGAAAACAAAAGGCGATCGTGGGACCGTCTGTAAGTTTTCAACAGGGCAGCCCTGGTTTTCAAGTTCGAATTCTTCTAACGTTCGCTGTCTCAGCTGCTGTCACATTGTTCGTCCAGCCGCTTGCATAGGTTCTTGACTCTACCAGACTTATTTGCTTAGATTAACAACGTCTTACTCCATAATATTTTGTCCAAACTGGTGAAGGAGGACGAGAATTTTCCCCCCAGGAAAAAGGCAAAATCTGGCTCCTGCTATGCAGCTGAATAGAAGATACAGCTGAAGATATCGTAAAGTAAAATTTATGTGCGCGATATCTTTTTTTATTATTGTTATTGTTCTCAAAACTCAGGGGCACCCAACGATGATTTCCCCCTAAATGCATTGAAAACACATTTAAGGCTGTCCAGAGTACTTTTGATCGAAAAATGCATCCTAAACAGCGCTTACATAAATTTAGTCAGGAGGGCTAAAAGCGAAGCTAATAACTATAGTTTGCTCATACTAAATATGAAATATATCGTGTAATGCTAAGCGGAGAAGGCAACGAGACAGGGCCACCCAACGACTGTTTCCTCAAATACTTTCAATTGAAAACACTTTTGTAGCTATTCATAAAGTACTTTTAGCTCTATAGAAATGCATTCTAAGTGGCGCTATAAAATTTGCATCTCAGTGTTCGGCCATTCTAGAGGAACTTGAGTCTTTTCGAAATTACGAGGAATTCAGAATTATTTTCCCGAAAATTTTAGATGCAATTTAATGTACTACGAAGGAGATAATTTTTCAGATACCTTCTTTCATCACATTTTTGAATCCGAAAATTTTAGGATTCCAGTTTACTCTCTACGAAAAATAACCTAACCCGGTGAATGAAATGTGAAAAATTAAAAGTTGGATGCCCTTGACCAGAACTGTGAAAAACAACAATACAGTCGACTCCCGATAAGTCGAACCCTCGCTAACTCGAACCTCGCGCTAACTCGAACCAAAATCGATTTCCCCTGGATTTCCGTCATACATTCACTGTAATTTTACCCTCGGTAACTCGAACCCTCGATAATTCGAACTCCCGCTAACTCGAACCAATTTTCGTTTCCCTTCAGGTCATTTTCTATATAATTTTACCCTCGATAACTCGAACCATGTTTTGAGCCCTTAAAAAGTTTTGAAAAAAAGCCGTCTACTGGCGTCCGAAACACTGAATTTTGGACTTCCTATTGACGTGTTGTAGGTGTATAGTTTACTAGTGGAGGCTGATATTGATTGTCACAGGCTAACGTGAAGCAGCTTTACTTCTCAAAACAGTAAAACGCATGCTCTATTTAGGCTATAAGGTTAGGAGTATCTTTTAATTTTCACTTGACATTTCTACAATTAGATGTGATTAAAATGTTCACTGTGCAGTAAAACCTGTTTTTTACCTTACTCTCGGCTATTTTCTTCGAGCTCCCGATAACTCGAACTTTTTTCGATTTCCCTTGAAGGTTCGAGTTATCGGGAGTCGACTGTAGGTCTAACCGCAGCACACTTTCTTGTACATTTCCTTGCCGTTGATTTGCATGACTGCAACGTGAAACGTCCAGAAAACTTCCTGGTTTTCACTTTTTAAGGAGAAAATGTGGTACATGTTCTTGTGTTTTTCCACTGCCGCTCATTTTTCTTAGCTCCACTAAAAGATTCGTATCTGTTCGGTGTTCCTCGGGCAAATTGGATCTTTTTAAAAATTACAAGGGCTTCAATATTATTTTCCCGATTGATTGACCTGGAAGCAATAGTACCATGCCTCCCATAGCAAGTGCTGCATTGTTGCGCGAACATAAAGCTAAGCTTGAATATTCACGTCACATATTAAACCTGGTCGTTTGCGGTTATATCGAAGCGTAAAGGTTTACAGTGGTTGTTGATGAGCGAGCAATTTTATTATTGTGCAGTTGCAATGGGTTTTGTGGAGCAAGCGAGCCAGAAGCAGGAGCACACGTTACCTGCAGATTAGCCGATGGTTATTTGGAGCGGATTCGTCGATTATTCTCGAATTTATAGCGCTTCGTGTGAAGGCGCGTGGAGATGGTCTGTTTGTTTTGTAGCCAGCCTTTAATTCTTCTTTAGTGGATAGTACCTACAATTTCAAAACTCAACAAAATGCCACTTAAACCGGCCAGGAAAGACAAGGATACGTTCAGTTGAAGGTATCTTAGCTTTGTTTTGTTATATTTTGACTTTTAAACTATTTTAGTCCATGGGAGTTTCGACGACTCATCGCATTAATTTGTCCATGTGGATATTAATATATTCATTCAGTGACACATACTACGTCTGGGCGGCCTGTGTTTCAAGTGGTTATTGTTTCCACAAAAACATTCAGCTGAAACATTTCAAAGCATTGCCATCAGCACCGCACTTCTTTGGAAGTTAAATCTGAACCAGCGAAAAAGTGAAGCAGTGTTTATAAGTCTTCACTAAGTCTTATACTTATAAGTCTTATACTATCGGCCATTGCGCGTGCGTGCCAGTTGTAGAGTCAGTATACTGGCACATTAAACCACAGGCTACGCAGACTCTGTGAAAGTTCGTTAGACTTTGAATTTATAAGGAAAAGTATGAAAATACAAAAAAATGCATCCTAAATTCCATTTTTTGACAAACGTAGAAATAAAAATGACGCACCTTGTGTTTTTGTTTTGTTTTTTACTGTTTACATTTGGAAGCTGTTTTATCGATGTTTAAGATTTTGAGTTGTACACACTAGCAATAAGGAAAATGGGAAGGCTGGTGAGTCTGAAGCCGACCGTCTCTGCTGGAAGCTCCATAAATCCCATAAAAATGGTTCAGACTCGCCAAAATTGCCATAATTAAAGGATTTGTCGATAATTGGTGTTTCTCTTCTATGCTTCTGGAGTCTCGGGTTTCATATCAGCCACTAGCAAAGTGCTTGACTTTAAGCTTTTTCCATCAGAGTTTTCTTTCTTCCGATGTCTATGACTGGCTGACGTAATTAAGGATCACCCAAAGCTTACGTCACAGCGACAATTTGCCTCCGTCCAAGAGCGGGTACTGTGTATCGCAATTAACACGGTGGGAGGGTCCCTGCGTCCATTTGACTGTGACAAACCACGACAAAACATCACACGAGCATTCAGCTATTTGCAGACAGAGAATTCTTCTTCACTTTGGTGGTCTGACTTTGCTTCGCCTTAAACCTTCCAGTCTTTAAAACAGTTCTCCTTTTATAAAATTAAAAACAGTGCTTTTAGGTGCTCTAATCAGCTGAGTCTGTAAAGTTTTATTGTTCTGAAAAGAACAGTTTACATAAACTTTAAAAATAGAACACTTAAATCAATGATTTGAGTGTTCTATTTTTAAAGTTTATGTAAACTATTCTTTTCAGAACAATAAAACTTTACAGACTCAGCTGTTGCCAAGTATACATAATTTTTATAAACAAAACTGTGACCAAAATTTCAAGCTAGTGAACTTATCAAGTGAACCACTTGTTCATTGGCTAGCGTACCACATTTGTGCCTTAACTGGAGTGAATAGGGCCCCTTTACAAGAAGGAAGGGTAAACCTGGTGCTAGGGTTACCCTTCATGTTTTGCAAGAAGCCTTTGCCAGGCAGGTAGGGTTACCCTGAAGGGCTCGAAGTAGCAGGCAGTTTTGGAATTGACCTGGTACATTATAATTATATAAGAAGACATATAAGCATAATAAATCTATGGGGTCTTACAGAAATCTTATGTGCGGGTAAATTGGAAACTTCAACATCCCCCCCAGGCACATTTGAACTGTTTAAGACAGGCCTTTTCAAATTCCTGTTACTGGCAATTATAGTCCTCAAATGCCCTACCCTTATGCCAGAAAAGTTTTGCAGATTGTGTGTTTCAAAAATAATCTTTGCACATATTATAGTGAAAGTTTCATGTCAACTAAAAATAAGGCAGGTTTGTGTTTACAAATGATAAGATGCTTTGTATTAAAAAGGCAGTTATATTGGGCTCATGGTAACATGTTTCTTGACTCTCTGTTTGATGTTGCCCTTATTTTTCAAAATACTGAAATAGGCAGCTGACTGAATGGCATGCTGAGCAGTATAAATGGTCACACAGACATGAAACCTCATCAGTGCAAATAAGTAGAACAATGGGCGTCAAAACAAATAATACAACCAACACCGTATAATAATTTGAACCTTTAATCAATCGAGGTGTGGGATACTAGCCGATTTTGTAACATGTTTCTTGACTCGCGCTATTTGATGTTGTCCTTATTTTTCACTATATTGAAATAGGCAGCTGACTGAATGGCATGCTGAGCAGTATAAATGGTCACACGGACATGAAACCTCATCAGTGCAAATATTGTGACAAACGTTTTGATCGGCCATCAAATTGCAAGCAACATGAACTTATTCATGAAGGAGTGAAACCTTACCAGTGCAAGTACTGTGGCAACTGCTTTAGCCGGTCATCAAGTTGCAAGCAACATGAACTGGCACATGAAGGACTGAAACCTTATAAGTGCACATATTGTGACAAATGCTTCTCAAGCTCAAGAGAGTTTGAGCGGCATGGACGTACACACACAGGAGTGAAACCTTATAAGTGCAAGTATTGTGATAAGTCCTTTAATGATTCAGGACATGTCAAAGAGCATGAAAGGACACACACTGGAATAAAACCTTACCAGTGTAAGTATTGTGAAAAGTGTTTTGCCCGCCGATCAAATTGTAAACAACATGAACATACCCACACCGGGGTGAAACCTTATCGGTGCAAGTTTTGTGACAAGGGCTTTACAACATTCCAATATTGTAAGCAGCATGAGTTTACACATACTGGAGTTAAACCTTATCAGTGCAAGTATTGTGACAAGTGCTTTAACCGGTCTACAAACTGTAAGCGACATGAACTTCAACACATGGGGGTTAAACCTTATCTGTGCAAGTATTGTAATAAGTGCTTTAATGATTTGTCACACCGTAAGCGGCATGAATTTCAACACACAGGGGTTAAACCTTATCAGTGCAAGTATTGTAATAAGTGCTTTACAACATTTTCAGATTGTAAGCGGCATGAGCTTACACACACCAGGATTAAAACTCATCAGTGCAAGTATTGTAATAAGTCCTTTAGTGATCTGTCACACTGTAGGCAGCATGAACGTACACATAGGACTGAAATCTTTTCAGTGCCTGTGCAAGTGTTGTAATAAATACTAGATAGGTATCTTTTTGCAAGTGACAAAGCAAATTTACATATGTGAGTGAATTGTTTTGAAGGAAGTTGCTGGCCAGCTAAACAAACATAAGTTGTTGGATTTTTCAAGTGGAGTTAAGGAGTCAAGAACTTCTCATGGGACTTAGCCTGCGGCAAGCTCTCCCGAGGCACTCTGGTGGCGGAGCAAACCCTAACCCTAACCTTCCCCCTTTCCCTCCTCCACCCTTGTACCTGCGAGAAACCCAGGAGAGCTTGTTTGCAGGCTACATGGGACTTGATGAGAACCATATGATACTGAAGTAACACCAATGCATGAAGTTCAGATAGGTAAATTTCCTTTTTTGAGTGATTTGTCAGTACAGGGTAATGTTATGTAAGAACACGATTGCAATAATAAATTTATTTTGAAAAACCTGCCATTTCTCAAGTTACCTGAGATCGGGTGGAACCTCTATTCAGGGGACACCCTGGAGACCAAGGCAAGTGTCCCCTGAATGGATGTTGGGCTGAGGTTTGTTAATAATAATTAACCAACAAATAAAATATTTTTCTTTTTTTCTACCTTGGAATCTACTGCAGCCTTTTTAACTTCAGTCAGCTAGATGATGTATAAAAAATCATGATTAACTTATCTCTGCGATGTTGTGTGGTTAATTCCCAGAAGTGCAGTGCAGCAATTTGAGTGAGACTGTTCATGTTTTGAAAGCTGTTGCCATTGTGACTAGCAAACACTAAAACTTAACAATGAGATTTGTGGTTAGTCACTTTTTGAGGGCTAAAGTTTCCCCTGAATGGGGGTAAAATGCAGGTGTCGGGACCCAGGGTAAGTGTCCCTTTCCTTGATTAGAGGTATCCCTTCAATAGAGGTGACAAACACAAAGATTATGTGAACTTTGTGTCCCCTGAATGGAAGTGTCCCCTCAATATAGTCCCGTTAATCTAGTTAATTTTGAGGCTCAACATGAAACTAATTGCAACAGAATTTGCTGCAACGCCATTTAAGTAAAGGTCGCGTATTTAGCAATATACTAAAAATCCTTTCTGTGGAACATGTCAAAATTGAACGTTAAACATAGGACACCCACGTTAGTTGAAATTATACGTTCAAATGATAAATGCAAAGAATGTTTTTGTTACTCTAACAGAAAACACAAAGAGTAAAGGATAGCCGCCGCTACCTGGTTTTTGGCGGGAAAAAGAAGTGTTTCTTTTTTTCGAAAAGGATAAATCTGGAACACGGTTGGCTATTGCACATAAAGCCCATGCTCTATTCAAGGAACCCCAAAACAACAGGGAGCTTACAAAGTAATAGACTGAACTGGTAGCTGTAAAATTACAACAAATTTAGTCGTCGGGCCTTAAACTTACAGTCCAAAAAATGTATTTTTTGTTACCAATATTTCGGAGGGCACGACCTTTCTTCTTCAGGGTCTTAAATAGAGCTCTCCTCGGGCGTCAGAACGTCAAAAACTATAGCCAAATGTCAACATAAAAAGTAAGAGTGCAGCCATTGCTTTTTTCCTTCTCATCTCTTCGTTTTCCTCGCTCTTTCTCTTTTTCTTTTCCGTTTCCTTTTCTAGTTTAATTTTCGGGCTCATCGGAGGCAACAAATTTGCCTCCAGCTTTTGATCTTTTCAGTTTTTTTTATGTACGGCGAGTTTCAAAAATCCAGCTAGATAATGTTTTGGCTTTAACGGTTACCCATACGTTAATTTTCGTTAACGTGCCGACATCTGCAAATATACAACTTTCATTTTCATTTTGAGGCTTTTCGTTTTGTTCTTGTTAAAAGTGAATTGGAACGGAGGGGAGTATACTTTTACTAATTCTTTACAATGCACAACAATGCATCGATACTGAAGGAAATACGTTTTCATTTAAGGAAAAATGTTGTCACCTTCGCCACGAAAACAATGAAGGATAAAGGAACGTTCATCGCCATGCTGATCGCATGAGAACTTTGGTTCCAGCAAACTTTTTTTTCAAGTAAACGAAATAGTATAAGAGGGAAACAGTTTATTAAGGGAAAGATTAACTGTGGATAGACAAAGCAATGCATATATAAAAATATCTTGCAAGAGTCTATGGAGTGATGGAAACTTCCCACCCAAGGCATAATTCGTCCAATTCATGCAACCCAGCCAGAAGGTGAACATGCAGTGAGTTGAAGTGTTACGCAACGCTCATCCGAAGGGAAACGCAAGCTCCCGCAAAAGCGGTGAGCCAGCAGTTGTCATTAGGTGTGTCTAGTATTCACTGACCACTGGAATTATTTTCAGACATACAGGATCCCATGATGATGTTGTAGAAAAAGAGGTCTTCATTTGCCGATAGACTAAAAAAACTGGTCATGGTTCAAGGTAGTTTTCACAAAAAAAAAAAAAATTAGGAGGGAATGTAAACGCCTTGAGACGATAGAGCGATTAAGCTACT